>CM029361.1:28832871-28860312 GCA_017140985.1 Hormaphis cornu | reverse complement strand
ATCTTTTACTTCTGTTTCTATTACTTCTGTATCTTTTACTTTTGTTTCTTTTACTTCTCTTTCTATTACTTCTGTTTCTATTACTTTTGTTTCTGAAACATTTGTTTCTACAACTGCTGCTTCTATAACTTTTGGTTTCACAATTGATGGTTGAGTTCTTAGTACTACATCTTTTGGTTTTATATGTTTTTGGTTGGAAACAATGGATTTTTGAACATCAAATTTATAATTGTCCATTCTCACCAAGTTTTCTAAAATATTTAAACTCCTATCAATTTCAGTTAAATGACTTATTATTACACAACTATTAGTATCTTTATTTTGTTCTTTATGAGTTTTATTTACAACAATATCTATATTGTCCAAATTAGTGTCTTTTCCATCTTCAAAACCATCAGAAAATCTAAAATTTGTATTCTGTTTGCTAACATCATCAGCCAAAGTTAATAAAGCTTGTGTATTTTCTAAATCCTCAATTTCTTCAACAGTTTTTGAAGAATAAGTATGAATGTTATTATCATCTATGTGTACTTTCCTGGAAATATTTAATTCTTTTGGTGTGGATAAATCTTTTTGTTGTTGTAAATTTTTACTATTTTCAAGAGTAGTATTTATTTTGTTGGCCATATAATGTCCACAATTTTTAGTTTCTGTATTAAAAGAATCAATCCCATTTTGTGTATTTAAAACAATTGGCTGAATTACTTTTTTATAATCATTTGTATTATTAGATGAATCAGATAAACATTGTATTTGAGTCAAATATGAAGGTCCTTGTAAATGAACACCTACGTTGTAAGATGGTTGTAGTGCACATTCATCTGAAAAAATAGATAACAAACCTTATTAAATAACAAAATATTAAAAATTGCTTATGATGATGATATTAAATAAGAGTTTTAATGATAAATAATATATTTTTAAAAGTTACTATTTCAATAGTTAATATAATTTATAAATAGATACTTGTATAAAAATAATTTTAACAATAGAACACAAATATTTTTGTTATGTTTTTAAAGCCCAAACACATATCCCACACTATCTTGCAGTTTTGTTAATTGTTTTTCTGGTTTTTGTATATTATTTGGTTATATTTATAAGTTCCTTTTTTATTTTTAATATTGTTTTTACAATGATGTTTTTTTTTTTTTTTTTTATCCGAGATAGTACTTTATTTTAAGTGTTTTTTAATATTTTGATTATTTTTTATATTCTAAAGAAAAAACGAAAACGGCACAATTTTCAAAATTGCTCCATTCAACTTGAAATTTATAAATGTGATTAAAAAGGATTTTAAGAGTGTACCGCTGAAATTTCAATCAATTTTGATCATTTTTAAGGGAGTTATGGAACTTTGAAATTTTTGTTATTTTGGGCAGCCGTGTATTTCTTATGGGCGGGACAAATAATTACGGGGAACGTGTTTTTTTATTATTATTTGTATTATGCATATGAGTGAAACTTCCAATATCTATATAATTTTCTGTTATGTTTTGTTTAAGGGCTTTTGTAATACTAAAATAATAAAAAGAGATAAAAGTAAGAAAAGAGGAGTAACAAACTGTGGGTGGAGTAGATTACTATTTTTGGTGGGCAACTAGTTTGAAAGGTTTAATTAAACAGTTTAAACTAAAATGTATAAGCAATGACAAAAAATTTATATCAAAAATTACGATACTGAGTAAATTCAGTAAGTTTAATTCCTACCACATATAAATGCTTAGTTTTTATATTTAGAATAATTTTAATTTTTTTAATTTTTCATTTGTTTTAATAATGTGTAAAAATTTAAGGTTGTACCTGGGTTTGGAAGAATTATATTATACAGAAATTACATGATATTATCAGTGTATACACAAAATAACTTGATCTGTACAATAAGTTATTATGTCGACAACAATCTTCAATAATATTTAATAAGTCATCAAAAAACAGAAAAAAAAAATACATTTGTCAACTAATAACTTCCATTACATTAATTATAATAACAAAATTTAAACTCCATTGCACAGATAAAGGTTTTTCTTTATGTACAGTAAAAAGTTGGTTTGCACAAAACAGAGCCCTATTTGAGAATATCTATTCTAAGATCTTAAAAATCAGTGCCACAAAAATATTTTAAAGAATTGAAAAATATAAAGTGCTTACTTGTATTCGGTGTTGATGAAAATGAGTTTAAAGCATTTTGGGTTCTTTTAATATTTTCCAGTGAATTTTTAATAATTAACTGACAGACATATTCAAAAGTTGCTCCAACTATACCATCCGAAAACACTTGATATTCAAGTTCAAATTGATTTCTGTAAAAAAAATAATGTTTAAACATGTAGAAGCTTTTATTTAGGTGGTGTATTAAAATATATTTATATAAAAGTATTTTTAAATACCTATATTTTGTTAAACATAAGTATAAATCATTTTTAACATGAAGACATTTTGCTAAAGTTTAACTTTACATAACAAATTATTAATATTTGTTCCTAACACCACTAAATTGTATACATGTCTTTCATATAGAAACTATTATTTTACATTAATTATAAGCAAATTATAGGCAAATAAGGTACCTACTTAATACACCTATTTTGTTAACTTTTACCCTTGTATATCAGGCTCAACAGGAGGAAAATACTTATTTTAAAATGTAATCCGTTTTATTTATTGAAATGTTTTACAATGCAAATTTAAAATTATACAATTTTACTTTACATTATTGTTACTAATAAATGCATTAAGTAGGTATGTTTCTACAGATTCACTTAAAGGGTAGATAGTGAATGCATACAGAGTAAAAAAAGTAATACTTATAACTTTGATAGTTGAAAAAAATATTGCAAACTTTTTTTAGTTAAGTATGTACTTGTACATTTTATCCAACTACTTTCACCATAAGGTATTATATATTACTGGGAAAAAAAAATTTTAAAATAAAATTAAAGATTTTATTATTTTGACCTCAAACTCAATGCGTTTTTCTCATTTTTCAAAAATAAAATATTATTATACATCAAATATTATAACCTTCTTGAATACAGCATACACCAATGAATGTTATTTATAATGTTATTTTCAATTGATACCTCTTGATCTCACACTCTATAGTTTGGTAGACTAGGTTTTAATTTATAATATGTTAGTAATAAAAATAATGAAAAAAGTTACCTAATTAATTAAATTAAAGTTTTATAAATTGTAATTTTAAAATGCTTGTAAAACTATAATTTATATTCTTCACCTAAGTCTACATCATAAATAAAATTCACAAACATATTTCGGTTATAATCAATAATCTATACTAAGAACACTACCAACTATAAAGCTTTTTTAATATCAATAGTTGAAATAGTTAAACAATTTTGTATCCACTACTTTTATAACAAAAAAATGAAATTTTAAATTTATGATCTATTAATATTTGTAGTAGTTTAGTTGTAACTTATCATATGTATATAACAATGTATATTTCACACTTACCCCTTGGAGTGTTAATAAATAAATAAATAATAAAATTTATTTTATCATAATCTAAATCGGACAACTAAAATAACCGAGCCTGGAGGAAAAAGTTCAAGTTTTATTAATGTTAGGTATAAATAAATAAAAATGTATAATTATACAAAATTGTTTGTTTTAGGTTAATTATCAATTGTTTAAAATATAACCTCTGGGCTATGACATATATGTTAACAAGGCATTCATACAACTAAGACTGGCCATGAGTATCTGTCAGCCTACTCCTGCTACGCATACATGATTTTCTATAAACTGAACAAGTACATCTTAAGAGGCATCTTTAGGCAGACTCTTATTAAGAAACTTTGTATAGTTAGGAAATGTTATTGCTTCCACACTTTATGTGTTTTTTTGTAATAATTTAAATGGATATTAGGGTGCATGACCAATATTGTTTCCTTATTTACTGTTTGAACATAAGTATGCACAAACACATCAACAACATTTATCACAGATGCAAACATCTTGTGATCTTGTGATTTTATAAGGTGTGGTAATTAAGTTGCATTTATGTGTGTAGGTATGTAACTTTTTTTTAAATTATCATACACTTTAGCCATTATTCTAAATATTTAACTGTATTTAATTTAAATAAATGTTGGCAAACTAACAAATAAATAGCAAAAAAAAAAAAAAAACGGCCAAAATATGGTGCTGCCCAAGCCTAGGTTCTACTAATTTCATAAGCTACCAAGTCTCTTAATAAGTTAATTCCCAAAATAACAAATAAATAAAATTATAGGGTTCATTAGTCATACTTAAGAAAACAAAGATCAATGTATAATAGCAATATTCCGAGCAATATTTATTTTGTAGGTACCTATATACCCACATATAATACAATATATAATGTATGGCATATAAACTGTCAAAACAAAACCGTGTTGGTTCTAATAATAATTTACTTTATTATTTACATACAGAATATCCCTTGCCTAACAATTTTATATTATTTACATTTCTCTGAAAAGTCAGTCGGTTGAAAGTGGTAATTAGCTGACAAGGAGTCAATTAATTATTTAGAGTGCTTGCATAAGGAGGTTGGTGTTGGTTGGAAAAATGTTTAAATGTAAATTTCATGCTCGGTGATGTTTAATATAAAAACAATTGCTAAACATAATTAGGGTCATCAAACATAGTATTTTGTTTTTTTTATTCTTAGGAAAATGATATTCCTTTTGGTTTACCAAACTATTGCTATTTGTTAAGTTAATAATTTATAAAGTCATGGTAAACAATTTGGAGGCTATTTTGTCAGATTAAAAACTATGTGTAGAAGAACAAATTTTCGGGACATAACACTAATAAGAGAATTAAATCACCAGACTAATAATTGGAAATACTTATATAATGTACATATAAATGTGTAGGTATACTCTCTCCAACAAGAGAACATGCCGCACGCTGACAGAAATTGGTTTGTTCAACGCATCTCCTTACGTCACTCAGCCATAGCATTCCTATTGGCACCGACTTGGTGGCATATTGTAAGTTGGAATTGGTGTGGCTTATAGCAATACATTTGGTAGTCGCTGTCAATCGCAAACAATCTACCAGGTACCTCGGAGGGGAAAATTTGGCTTCAATGAGCGCGGTGCCGTTTATTTGTATACGCAAACGTGGCATATTCTCTTGCTGGACAGAGTATAGGTACTTACACATTTCCTACAAGCTTATTGACCAAAATTAACTAAGTAACAACACATTTTTTTTTTTTAAATATCAACATCTAAACAATTTTAAATTATAATTAGTGTTAGGTGATACATGAACAGATTTGAAGAGCCATAAAGTAGGTAGTATAACATTTCTTCAAATCTAATTTTCTATAAATAATTTACCTAAATCTACAAATAATGTTTTAATCATTGATGTTGAATGTCATTTTGTACGTTAATTGCATTATATAGGTAGGTAAGCACTAAAACTATAGAGAGAAAAAACCAAGGAAAAATCAATCATAATTATAATTGCATATTTTACTCACTCGTTGATTTTTTTCACAATTTTTTCTTGCAAACATTTCACTGTTGTACTCAGTTGGGCAGCTGTCATGCACTTATTGACGTCGTCAATAATTTTCTTCTTGAACATGGCAATGAACATCTGTGTAAAGTGAAGCAAACAATATAACGGCCGAAACTATGACTATAAGTACCTCCTACTAGTAACTAAAAGGGCGCCTTCACACGTGGCCACTTAGTAGAGCTTCCGAGAAGCTCTAGTGTTGGAAAAACACGATCATTTAAGGTAGGTTCCTATTTTTTCTAATGAAACAGTTTTTATTGGAGAAAATGTGGAGGAAGTCAATAATAGAATAGATGAGTGGAGATAAGCACTTGAAGGGAAGGGATTAAAGATGAGTAGAAGTAAAACGAAGTATATCGAGTATAATTTTGGAGAAAGAGAACAGGCGCTTGACAATGCAAGATGAATGAGTGTAAGTGGTGACATAGTAGAAAAAGTACCTAGAGAACTTCAAGTACCTATATAGGACCATCGATAGGATCCTCTGTACAAAGGAACGGAGGCACTATGAGAGTTGTGAAACATAGGATTAAGAGCGGTTGGATAAAATGGACAGGAATATAGAACAGAGTATGAGTAGAGTAACAAGGAAAGATAAAATAAGAAACGAATATGTTAAGAGGTAGTATTAGTTTTGCATCAATAGTGGATCAGATGAGGAAAAATAGACCGAGATGGTTTAAACATGTGATGAGGAGAGAAGAAACAGAAACAGTAAGAGCGGTTATAAAAATAAACGTTGAAGAAAAGGGTAGAGAAAGACCAATGAAGAGAAACAGTTGAAAAAGATATGAGGATTGCTTATGTGCGTTGTAGGGGATGTGAATGATCGTGCTAAGTGGAGGGATAAAACACGCTTGGCCGATCACGAATAGCTTGGAGAAAGGCAAATATATATATATATATATAACAACTTTATTAAGCGGACTGCCCACCATGCGGGTTGCCAAACGACACAGTATACAATTTCAATATTAGAATACATAGGCTTGCTAAATATTATAAAGTTATAGTAAAAAAATAGTTCACACCCGACCACAGCCACAACTAGGAAGCGCTACAGACGGTGACGGTGGTTGCCTTTGCCGCAAAACGCGTCGTCAAAAAGTCTGCTAAGTGGCCAAGTGTGAAGGAACCCAAAAAATGTCAAATCTTACGTCTTTCTGTTGGACCAGCCTATTGGTAATCAGCGTGCGCCACTCGTCGGACGTCATGTTTTCTATGTCCAGCAGCGAGTCCGGTAACGGAGTGGACGCCAACGGGTCCATTATATGTACCGCGTCGGAGGACGCTGAGTATCAGACTTTAAGCAACGCAACATACAGTTAAATTGATTATGAACGTTAAACGAGGTTAAACAAAGACTCGAAGCTGGAATTTGGTCCACCGTACGCGGCTGTAAAAGGTGAAAACGTCAACCGCGATCAGTGACCCCCGATTTTCGGCCTCGAATTGCCTATTCGTGTGAAACGACGGACACCCTGTACTTACACCGTTTCACACTGATAGCGCGGACGAAAAGATATGCAAAACAATATTATATCGACCGAACACATAAGTACTATTCTATGTATTATTTATAGTGAAGTAAAAGGTCTATGCAAGGTGGATCCACCTTGGATCTTGGATTTGTATTAAAATGTTTATAGACATAATATAATATTATTCCTATGAAAATATTATAGATAATATGATAGCGTAACAAACCATAGATAATGCAGTATCATAAACTGTTTATGACCTACAAATCAAATTCGCCACGGTATTATCTTATATACCGTGGTTCTGTAGAAGGTTGATAGAAAAGGTGTCGTGATAAAGCTTAAAAAGACAGAGCTGATAAAGATACCGAATAATATTCTAGGTAAATACTCTGTGAGTGGATTTTCTTTCGTTGCTCTCATAGAATAATTACTATATTAACAATATAGTGTAATTATTGAATCATATTCAATGTACAAAACACATACCAATAGATAAGTTGATCACATTTTTAAGTTGTATTATACTTTCAATAATTAAACATAATAGCTACGTTATTATTATTCAACAAATATGGTTATTTCGTGTTTGGCATATAATTGCA
This sequence comes from Hormaphis cornu, assembly GCA_017140985.1. Lineage (NCBI taxonomy): Eukaryota > Metazoa > Arthropoda > Insecta > Hemiptera > Hormaphididae > Hormaphis > Hormaphis cornu. Next base: position 28,852,682 of record CM029361.1, on the reverse strand, counting down.
CCCAAAGGTACACAAATCGAGTTTCTTTTCATTGGTGAGTAGCAACAAAATATTTTGGATTTAATAGACTATACACTATTTTTTCACGATGTTTAACGACTGTGGCGACCCTCTTAAGAACTAAGTCAAAGGTGTTACAAGTTATCTGTGGTGTTCAAATTGATCAAATTGCATGACCACCCACTTACCTTAGCAATGACCCATTTAGTCTCATATCTAATTATTATATAATCAAAACATCAATAAATATGATGTTAACATATATTTGAATATATGTTTACCTAATTTTTAACCGCTATTTCTTGTTTGCATCTACAACCCATCTAACAAAAATGTAAGGTGTTGCTAAAGCAACAGCATATCTATTATACGTACCTGTATAATATGATAGTCATCACTGTTAAATGACGATTAAGTTACCTTGCTTAGTTTTTCATTGTAAATTAATAGTTACTTAAATTATAACTTACATATTATTTTTTTGCAGTTTTCCAAGAGATGTTCAATTGAGGAAAAAGTGGAATTAAGTAATTCAAAGCGATGGTTTTACTCCAAGCAAACAGTCCAAACTTTGTAATAAACATTTTACCTGTGACTGTTACGATATTAATTCTTGGAGTTTGCAAAACAGAACTGAAAAATGATGCAGTCGCTTCAATATTTGATTTTCCTATTTGTTTATAAAAATACACAAGACCTGAAATATTGTTTCAAATAATATTGATGATTCATTACTGTAAGATATATTGATTAAAATTGTAATATGTTTACTCATTAACCTAAAAAAACAATATATTTTTAATTTTTAGGAAATTTAATGTTGACAATATTGAAATAAGTCCTACTACAGTCTACAACTAATATCAAAGGAAAACAATATATTAATGATTTCAATGAAGATGATATAATTACACCAGAAAATAGTAAAAAGTTTTATAAATTAACATTAAATAAACTTGCTACTGAAGTGAAGAGTATTAAAACACTTCAACAATCTAAGCAACGTGTTCAAAAATTTCACAAATTATTTAAAATCATTTGTTTCTCATTTTAATTTCTAAAAATAAATTTCTGAAGAAGTATTGACTACACTAACAGTAAATTTATAGGTAGTTCATATTGGGCTTCAAGCTCTCATTTTTTGTATTTGTTACTTTTTACTACTCTCTCCAGACATGTCCAAACCATTGTATCTGTTTACTTTTCACAAAGGCTTGTCATTGGAATGTCTGAATAGATTCCTTAAATTTTTTTTTTGTCTAATTTCGTATTGTTAAACAGAGTTATAATATGGGCCAGATATTCTTCTAAACCCTTTTCTTTTGAATGTTAATAGTGTTAATGTAATTTAAATTAATTATAATATTTTTTTTTTAAATGAACAGAAAAACTTAGTTGTTTTATTTGTATGTTATTTAATATCGTATTATTTATAAATACGTACTTGTAATAAAAAAAAAAGTACCATTAAGACTGTGCTATTTTCCAAACTTGTTAAAATTACTATTAACATGTTATTACTAAGTATTATTTTGTTTTACAACAAGAAAAGTAAGTTAGTTGTTTTATTTGAACAATATTTAGTATTGTAATTTTTATAACTACCTACCTGTGATAAAAATAGTGTCATTAAGACTGTGTTATTACATGTAACATGTTCTTCTATGATTTTAATTGACAGAAAAAGTTGTATGATTATAAAAGAAATAAAAACCAATATTTGAGTTGTGGATTTTATTTTTATTGAAATACAGTAGGTATGTACATTTTTTTTTATTTCTTTAACACACATTAAAGTTATATCAAAAAATAACAAAATGTTTAAATGTATTGAGAGTTTTTCAAGTGATTATGGCTTTTATAGATACCATCTAATTTATTTACATTTATTGCAAAATTATTAATTTATGATTTTATCATTGTGTATTAACCCATAAAATAAAAAAACTCTTAACAACTTTATATGTACTGGTATATTAAATAACATGTTAAAATCTATTATTATTTTATAAATTTATCATAAAATAATAATTTCTATACTTTAAATAATAATTAATTTACTGGCGCACGTGTGCTATAAACTGTACTGTAGTTGGTAAGAAATAAAAATGAAGAACCATTGTTGTTGGGCCACAATTATACATGTATAATGTTTGTTGGGCATAATGTCAGCCATTTATAATAATGTTAATTTCATTCCCTATCTTTGCGCCATAATAATAGGAATTGTGTTGTTTTTTTGAAATCGTATGTTTTGTTTATTATTTCCAACAACCCACATACTTATTTGACATAGGAAATTGTACGCGTTGACTTAATTCTGGAAATAGTTTCTATACTCTGCGCGACAAGAAAAGTAAACCGTTTCTCGCATGCTTACTGCTACGGGCCCAGTTCTCCCAATTTGTGCCATATTTCATATTGGTCGCAATGAACGCATTCCGGTCGAGAAAAGGTTTACTTCTCTCGTAGCGCGGAGTATAGTAAGCTCACTTAACATTATACTAAGATTTATTAGAGGTCATAAAAACATTTCCAGAGAAATAGGTGTAAAAGGAATAATAATTTTTTAAATCTATTAGTAACGAACAGCACTTTATACCTTCTTAAAAATCTTCCACAGGTGATTAGTTCAATTATTTACCAAATAATACCTCTCATGGTTCACATCTCATCATAACACTTGCTTTTTTATTTTTTTTATTTACCTACTCAATATCCGAAACATATTATTTTGTTTAACAAACCTTAGACAAAAAAAATCTATCACTATTTATACCACTGTTTTAACAAATGACATAACTATAAATTGTAGTACTTATCAAAATAGCGTTAAGTATATATCAAATTTAATTTAAATGAAAATACAGTATTTGCTTTAACTATCTATTTAAGTTGGTTTGGTTGTGAAACTGAAATATAATAAATAAATAAACAAGTATAAATGTATGTGATGAAAAAATTGAATATTTATTAGACTCTATATTTATGAGAACTACTCAACAAAAGTTCATTAATAAAACGCACCGAAGTAGAATATTTGTTTCTATAGTAATTTGAACTAAATTGTAAAAATAACATATCTCACCATTTTTTTCTAAATTCAATTGTCCAAGCCACTGACCAATTAAATCATAACATAACAGTTATGCATATAATATTAAGTTCTTTTATTGTTAAACTCTACTTTTTGTGAGAACTAAAAAGACAAGTCGCAAAATGCAAATGATGGTTGCTAGAAAGTGTAGTTTGAGGACAAATTTCTCTCTTAAAAATACTCGATGGTTGTTAACACTGTGTGACCAGAACACATGATGGCACCGATAATAGCAAATGTTGGTGGCAAATAAAATACTCCACAAAAATCGTGGGATTAAATTAGAATATTCATGTACAGCAATAATATAATGCCTACAGCATGAACTATGATAAGTATTGACTGGACATGAAAGGGTTAGTGGGCAGTAGTGGTGCGGCTCTCCCATTTTTCTACGTCATAATCTATTATGTTTATCTTAAAGCACAGTTTTGTATATACTTAAAAAGTGTTACTTTTGCATAGGTAGGATATTGATTCAGTTAAACTTATTATTATAAATATAGGTATTATAATATTACTAAATCATAATTTATTCATTTAGTCAGGAAAATAGAAATGCTCTTGTTGATAAAAGTATAAAAAAAAAAAAACATATATTTCAAAATCAAATTTAGTGTATTAAAATCAAAGACAAAGTTTAAACTAAATAAAAATCAGCTTGTGTTTTAACATAAACAGCAGTCAATAAATCCTTAAAACTATCACAATACTTATCTACAGAAGCAAATAAGATTTATTTTTATATATGTAAAAATTCCTAAGTCAGTTTTTATTAAGAAATAACATCAGTTTAATGACTCAGTTATAAAATAAAATATTATCTTACAATGAGAAAAGGGCCAAAAATAAAATTAATCAAAACATTTTTTTTAATACATTTTTTTTTTTTTTAATATTATGAACATTGATAAGGATAATCAAATTAAATAAATTAATTAAAAATCCAAATAAATGCAATTTAAAAGAATACAATAAAAATAGCTACCAATGAAAAGAAAAACCTTGAGAGCAAAATAAATACAATTATTACTAAGTATTTTAATGTTGCTTAGTTACATCTAATAAAATGTTTTTGTTAATTTAACCTTTTATAGTCTGTTTTGTTGCACATGATTTTATACAAATTCAATTAATAAAATAACAATACATATTGGAAAGACGAGGGATTTCACTTCAAATTCATAATTCATATTTTAGTAATATTATACGCGAGTCAAGTCTTATTTTTTTAATAATACATTATTTTTGCGTATTTTTAAGTATCATTATATATAATGATAACTTAAATTTTAACTTTTTAACTAACATTTTCATGCTATCAATTTCTTTGGTAAATTTTATTTTTGAAACAAAAATAATATATCATATAAATAAATAAACAAAAACAATTATCTATCATTAAAGTACACGGTTTTTGTATTCTGTACAAACAGATTTATAAAGTCATTACTACTATTTCTATATACATTGTTCAAAGTACCTCATTGCTTTGAATTAATTACTTATTTGTTTAAGTCTTTTATTTACTTAAAAAATAAAACAAGATTAAAAATTTGGCTCTGATCTATACAATCATAACGAATAAGTATTTTTGTATGAAAAACAAAACATCTGTACAAGTAAATGTACATAAATACAGAAGAAAAGAGTTAAAATGAAAGAAATTTACACAATTACAATTGAAGCAAATTAGCTCCTACAATCTATTTGTACAATTTAAGTACCATTGTTATGTACATTATGTTAGGCATGTTTTGAAAATAAGTTTTAAACAATGTGGCATCTGATTTGCAACATAACAATATAATTTACACTTTAAATGCTGAGTTAAACAACCAAGATACTCAAAATGCACTTTTATTAATGCAATTTCAATATATGAAAAAATCTACTTTCAAGTAAGTTATTGCATATTTTTAGGATATGAAATGTTGAATAATTATTAAAAAATATCAAATTTAAATTTTCATTAGATATAAACAAAGTGCATTGGATTTTTATAGGTAGACAAAGTATTAGATGAAAAGGGCATAAAATTTTTTTTGTTTGATGTACAACAAAATTAGTTATGTTTTAAATATTGTTATAACCTAACTACATTATATTATTTAATTGGGTTTATTAAAAACCAAGTAACACTTACAAACTTTATCTACTTAAATAAATACATTTTAAAAACAATACAATTTAATTTAAAAATCATTGTTAGATATAATTACTGAAGTTATATTTTGCAATCAATTTATACCCTTTATTTTTTTTTTTTTTTTTTTTACAACATATAACATAATATCATTTTTAAATCATAAGGAGAAACAAAACTTATAAGTTATTACATAATTATTAGTTACATATGAGGAGAGGATGACACAAAAATATTTTTAATCATAGTTTGTTTTTACAAATTTTACCAAATTTAATATAGATTATTAACATGATAAAAGAGAATTTCTCTAAGCCAAATAAAAATCATCCAACTGTGAACAAGACAAGTACTAATAGAATGGACTGGAAACCAAACAAGGCGTTTATTAGTGGACCACTTGTGCTTGGATAGACAGCACTTTTTTCCGACTAGTACTTTACCCCCTCGTGCACCTCTTTAGTGAAACATAATCTGACGGCCAACCAACTCCCTGTTGCCCGGTCATCTGTTTGTTTACAGTCCATTCTTTGAATCCATAATGTATTAGTATACTTGATTTGAATTATAAATTAGAATATCCAGTTAAATACTAAATTTAATATGAGCACTTGTGACAAATTATACTGAAAATAAAATACTCAATTCACAAAATAATACGCTGAAGATGATAACTTTGTTGTTGAAATACGTATACGCAATTAAAAAGTGTATTGTTTTGTGATTTGGTTATTTTATTTTTAGTATCCAGGTAATAGTCTATATTTGTTAAGAAAACATGGATTTTTTTAAGTAAATATTTTAAATGTTAGTTAGTAAAATAAAGCAATACTAATTTGTAAACATAAATTTGTAGTATTTTCAACCAGAAAGAAATGTTTGCAAGCAAAACAGGATATTTTGTAACATGCTGTTTATTTTCAATGATTTTAGATCATTTTGATTGATATTTATGCATCAGGTAACAACTTTGAAGTAACAATACCATACAAATAATGCATTAATCATGGTACATATCTCAGAATATAATTATTATTTATTTATATCAGTGTACATCAATACTAGTAGTAGACAAAAAAGAAAATTATTATAATTTGGACATACATATTTAGTCATTATAAAATTGATTATTCAGATATTTATAGAGTATAATTATTTGAACATAGGTTATTTAATACTTGAAACATAAAAATAATAAATAATTAAATAATGAAACAACAGCTGATGTGGTAAAATAAAAATATCTTTATATGAGTTTGAGAGAGAATTATGGCAATACTGATCATTGATTATTACCTATTTATATAATTTTGATTTATAATACATTATAACAATAACTACCTTTCTTTCTGATTTTAGTGCTAGGTAAATATATTCCTCCATCTGGAGTAATGGTAACTAATAGTAGTTTTTCATAAAACATAACTTATTTGTACAGCTTAAATGATATTTGTTAAAGAGATTTCCTTGAAACTCTTCTGAGAGATGCGCGTGTCGATGTGGTTTTAGAAGGTTTACTTTCTGTTTGTAGGGATTTGAATGATGTGTGTTGATTACTTTTGACGCTGTTATTTTTTAGTCGGCTAGATATCCTCCTAGTGTTACTTTCCTTTGTTTCGGTAGCTTGTTTTTGTGCAACTGTCTGAACTCTTGAGCTAAGTTTAGGAAGTTCAGTCTTTTCTTCACTCTCAGATGTGCGTCCTCTGTACATACGTTTAATAACTTGAGATTCAATAAAACCATCCTCTTCTATGTTTTTGCGTTTACTTTTGCGGAAATTATAGTGTGGTGTACCACTACTAATTGTTGATGTACTGTCTTCAGACATACATGTTTCTGAATCTACTGCAGTTATTATGTTTGATGGTGACCCAGGACTTAAATCAATTTGTTGTTCAATTGATTCCAAAATAGACTTATTACTACCATTTATAAATGATTTAGACACACTATCATTAGAATCTTGGCTCATTTCGTTATACAATGCTTGTTTTAAGAATGATACTTTAGTTTTCATTTTTTTATTAACAGTATGTGTTGCATGTTCAGTGCTAGTAGAAGTTACTGTAGAAGTTGTTGTATGAGACAACACTGATTTACGTTTGGTTTGTAAAGCACTAGTATCACATGACTTGGACGTAGACGCCTGCAATAAACTAAGTGTGGAACTAACTGACTTGTCTAGATCATTTAATATAGCTACTTCAGGAAATAATTCATTTTTACTTGGTTTATCAACACCAAGACCATCAACATCATCATACAAGTCATACTCTTTAGGTGTTTCAATATTATTGTCTAACAGCTTACATTGTTCATACACAAACATTTTCAGATCTTTGAACGTCTTGATTGTTGTGTGTTTAAATGATTTTTGTAATTGTTCTAAATTTTTACCTTCCAGCAATTTTTTAGTTCCTGGTGGAAATATTTTTGACAAACAATTATTCCAGTTCTTGGCTGACCAATCATTTCTTAAACAGTTGGTCAATGGTCCAATTTTGGAGTTCATACTGGTAGAAAGATGGTTATCTAGCAAATTGTAAACAGTATTACTTAAAGTGTTTTCATTTTCGTTTTCTGATTCACATTCTGTTTTGACATTTTTTAAGTTTTCTTTTTGTTTATCTGAAAATAGAATCATTAAACACATTAATAAATTATAACAGTACTTACTATAAAGTAAATAAATTCAGTTTATACTTTATACACATAAATAAGTATTAGGAGGATAACAAATTTTTGGTATCTAAACTACAATATTATTTTTATACATATACCTATTTTTAATCAAAATTATTGGCCAAAATTTTTCAAAAATAAAATTAAAATAATCAAACAACAAAAAGATTAATGATAAAAAAATACTATCCAGTAATTATTGGGGTTATCTTCTTTAAAAATATGGCATTATTATTATTTATAGACATCTTTAGATAAATTGTGAGGAACAAGGATGCTCTGTTTCATTTTTGTAATGACATCTTAAAAAACAACCCAGTAATAGTTTAAAAAAACATACTTTAAATTTCATGTGTGTAAAACAACAATGATAGCATGTCTTTCTGCAGGATATAACAACAGAAAATGGTATATTTTGGTATATTCTACCACTCACCTCCACCCACTTTGGTTTGTGGTGGTAGTGAACCTCAATGGTCTTCATTGATAGTAAGAGATTGGTAGGGGTGACACTGCATGAATAGAAAGATAGTAAGATTGAAAATTAATTTTAGAACTTTTTAGATAGAATCCTAATATGGTTCCAATAAAGGAAGAAATATAAAATACCCAATAAAAATAAAAAACAACCAATGAGATTTAATTTCAGCTTTTTGAAAACAAATTGAACACATATGACATATGTATTTTAGTTGTAATTGAAGGGTTTAGGCCGCTCTTTGTCCTTATATATAAATTTAAATTTCAAACTAAGGAAAAACATTAGATCATGGGATATGTCATAATATGTATTAGTAATCATAGTGAAAACAGAGTCACATTTTTTCTAATCAACAAATTGCAAACAATCCACAATCAAGAAATACCATCTTAAGACAAACCCATGCTGCTAAGATAAAAATTTTTAATTCATCAGTAGTACCTATTTTAACTAAGTATTTTGAATTCTGTGTTAAAAAATAAATTGTAGGATAAAAGTTGAACCATACTATGATTTTAGACTAACATAAACATAAATAACAAATTATTATTACTAAAATATGATTTAAATCATAATGTATAGATCATACTATATTATAGCAAGAAATTTAACTATTGGTAAGTATAAATTATTAGTTAACTACAATTCTTTTTGAAACCAGTGTAAACAAACTAAAATAATAAATTTATTAATGAACAGGTTTGTTTAAATAATCAATTTCATACTTTACAGTAACCAACCAATTTAAGATGATTGATTGAATTAAAAAAATTATATTTAACAAATTTATAATATGTTACAATTACTCACAGTTATTTGATGATTGATTCACAGTAGAAATTATTTCAGCAGCCGAAGCAGCAGCAACATCACTCAATACAACATTTGGTTTTCTGGCATCATTTTCATGTTTAGAAATGGTAATATCCAAATTTTTAGATGCATTTTCTGAATTAAAACTTATTTTTTTCTGTTCTATTAGATTATTATCACATTTCATTGGATCATTTAATATTTCATTGTTAGAGTTGACAGAAATTTGATTAGCAATACTTTGTTTTTCAGTATAAATGATATTTTGTTGACTGTTTTTTTTATTTATAACTGATGTGTCTTCATTATGTTCTTGCGCTTTTTTTGGGGAATGAAATGGTGGAAATTCTAAATTTTCAAAAGGAATACCAGAATTATTTGATATTTCTGGTTTAATAAAAGGAGATCCTTCTTTGAGAGTTTTATTAACTTTTTCTTGTTGAAGAACTTGATTGTTTGGTTTATTATTAAGTTCTTTGTTACTTAATATTTTGTTATCGTTAACACAATAATTTGATTGAACACTTTCTAATATATTGTTTTGAGTTTCAGAAACAATTTCTACATTACAATTTGGTTCTTGTCTAGATTTGTATGGTATGCTGTGTATAACACTAAATGTACTTTGAGATGCTTGACTCTTTTTCAACACAGGGTATAAAAGTTGTTTTTCATTATTTTCAAGAACTTGAGCTTTCGTCATTGATTCCAAAATAATATCCGATTTATTTATTTTATGTTCAAAAACTGAAGAGCTTTGTGAAGTATTAAGCAAAATTTCATTTCCTAAGCTTGTATTAGTAACTTTTAAGTCATCCGAAGTCAATGCTGACAAGATTGTAGGTTCATTAATTTTTTGTCCTATTATATTAGAAGGAACTTTAACATCACTTGAACAAGAATCTTTTTTTGTTATTTGATGGAAAACCGGGCAATGCACCCTATACATTTTCTGATTTTTCCCAGCAGCAACAAGAAGTCTAACATTTCCAGCACTACCTTCAGGTATGGATAAAAATGGTCCAGAAGTTCCACTCACGACAATTTGAGTAGATTGAGATCCTTTAGACCTTTTTTCGGCATCAATATTTATTTTCTTAATGACATCATTAACGTTAATTAGAGAGTTTTCCATTAAAGAAGTTTCAGACGATACAATAGTTGCACTTTGTTCATCTGGATTTCTAGGAGAGTCAATTATATGTGAAAAATTACTGACAGCATTAGAACTATCGTCACTGTCAATAGCTTGCATATCAGAAGTAGGACTCATTTCCATACCAGATGACGAACAAGATGTTTGTTGTGAACAAGTTTTCAAATTCAATTGATTAGATTTTTTACGTTTAGAATTAAGACTTGGATTAGTTGGCGGATTAGTTCTGCGTCTAGGTGCTGGCTTATTTTTTAGCTCAGGTGAATTACGAAGTTGCTCAGCATATTTATCAAGTATTGCGTAAATTCTCTGGGTAGTTTGTTCATCTTCTTGTAATTTAGGCAAAGGTTTCTGTAAAACAGGAACTTTAACAGCTGAGATTGATGGAGAATTCGCAGGAGTTTTAACAACAACTGGCTTAGATTTATTATTAATAGCTAGCTTAGGACACTGTGTCAACCCATCAACTAAATTTGCTGACAAATTATTGTTGGGTGATGTAGTTTGTAAATTAGGTGATACACTGCATACTGAAATAACTGAAGACGTTACTACTGCGGCTTCTTTTTCTTCGTTGGTTAAGTCATTAGACAATGTTTGGTTCAAAAATGAAAAAGCACAACGATCCTTTGCATTGTTTGTACTCAATTTCTTATTTAAAGGAAATAATGTTTGATTATTGTCTGTATTAAGCAAATCAACGTTTTCAGTAGGAGATTGAATTTCAATTATCTCATGGCTAATTTGGGGTAACATACTACTAGTAGAGTTCATTTCATTCATTAATGAATTTTTTCTAACTTCTTCCAAAACTGATTCAAATTCCCTCATTTGTTCCATCATTGAAGGGCTAACATTTGTTTCAGTAACATTAGGTTTTCTAGTACTTACTGAGTCCTTATTACTTAAAGATTCAATGGTAGTTTTTACAATACTTGATACGTTCACTGGAACTAATCTTTGAACACTTGGGGACGTCTGCACTTCAATACTTTGTTTGCCTTCACGTAAACTATGTTGTTGCCAGTTCGGATACTTACGCAAAACAGTTTGAATAATGGATGGTGACATTTTCAATTGTTTTTGAGTTTGTGTAATATTTTGAAAAGGTTTTTCAACATGATTAACAGATTTTACATCACTTTGTATAGGAATTGAATAATTAACATCTGCATTAGAGGATGTTGAAGATGAATTATTACTACAGTTAGTAGTCAATGTTAATGAATCTTTTAAAGGTGTGCCAGTATTTTTCTTTTCAACACTATTATTTCTATCAACATTGGAAGTTACCAAATGATGAGAGGATGATGCAGATACTTGAGGGATACTCTTCAAAGAAGATATGGTTTTACAAGTCATTATAACATTATTTTTGTTATTTCCAACAGTCGCGACATCAGATTTAACCATACGTTGAAGTTTATTGTCAATTGATTTTGGTACTAAACAATTAGTCTTGGAATTGATTTGGTCAACATCATGATTAGTTTGCACACCTTTTGAAGATGAAAATACACGAGATGATAAAAGGGTTCGATTTATAACAGGTCCAAGAATTGAAGGAGTACTTGGCACACTTGTTGGACCAAGTGATGAAGTATCATTTATAGCAGTTGAACTTTGAAATTTTGTTTTACCAAAAACTTGCTGGAATCTTGGTAACATAGAACCAGTAATTGTGATATTTGGAGATACATTTATAGGAGATTTTGGAGTTTCTATGATTTCCTTAACTTGACTATTTTGTATTTTTATATGCGTTGTAAAGTGTTTTGGGGATGGTATTGTTTTAGTTGATTCCATTTGATTATCATCTTGAACTGCGTACAATGTGCCTTTCTCAAATACATACATATCAGACATATTAGCTTGTTTTAGAGCTCTTGTTTTACTTTCATAAGTTCTCATGTTTCCTCGCCCTCTGTTCAATAATTTTGTACCAAAATTATGTTCTTGACTAATGCTAGATACACAATCTGTTATATTTTGAAAAACAGGAAGATCTGAGACCCTGCATTTGTCTGTACTTTGAATTAAGCGCTGTGATTCAGTATTACTTGTAACAAATTTAATAGCTTCTGATGTAGCAGTGAATGTTTGGCTTATTAGTTTTAGATGATCAATCTTTTTTTGTTCATCAGATCGATTTGTCTGAGACAAATTACCCAAATTAGAAAGTGATATTATTTGATTTTGTGAGGTTGTGTATAAAGAATTAGGCATACTTGTTTTTATATCTTGACTTTGTGTTGAATTAACCATTAAGGACATTACTGAAACATTGGGACCAAACACTTCTTTTGATGACCTTAAACCACTGCATGTTTGAGTCTGTGTACTCAAAACTGAATTTACTATTGGCAAGTTTGAGGAAGTACTAGTTCTAATAATTGTCGAATTCACTTTCTGGTCTTTTAACACAGACATAGTTGAAGTTGAGTTTTTAGCAGACTTTGTACAAATTTGAGATGATTGGACATTTGGAGATATGGTATGTATACTTTCAGAATGTTGGTTATTAAAGTTGACTTGCAAACCTACAGATGTTTGTACTGGAGAATTTGGCCGTCTTTTAGAGTTCATTGTTGATAGTAAATTTGAATGATCACTATTTGTTGATGTAGAAGAAATTGATGCTGGTAACGTTAAATCGATAAATTGATCATGAGTTTTAACACAATAAGTGAGTTTTTTGGTTGTATTAGTTATGTGTCCTGTTATTGCATGACTTGGACTGACTTTAGAAGTTTGAATTATTAAATTTGATGATGAATTTATAGAGTTTCCAACTGTAGGAATTATTTCTTCATTTGAATTTTTTAATTGAATATCATGATGTTCTAAACTAGTTTGATTTTTATTTAACAACACATCAAGAGTTCCAATTGATTTATTTGTTTCTAGTTGACCAATGTTGTCAGTATTTGAAGTTAAATCAATTATTTTTTTATTGCTTACAGAACCATTTTCAGAAAAACTGCACTCCCCTTGGCGAATGTCAGAACTTTGTACATAATTTATGTTATTATTCAATGAATTTGGTTGATAAACAGAAGCAAAGTTTTCTAAAGCATTTGCACTGGATTGATTGTCATCAGTTTTTTCCTCAATTTCATTCGTTGAATGGAGATTTGAAACATTTTCTGTTTGTGTTTGTGACACATTTGTTAATGGATTTGTTGTTGTATGAATCTGCACCACATTAACAATATAATCTACATTAGCAGGCCTTAAAAAATTTGATGAAGTTAGTTGGGACATTATTGATTTAAAATATCCACCACTTAAACACATTGGTTGTTGAACAACTGTACTATCCGTGACATTTGAAGCTTTCTCATTAAAACTGGAACTAACAGTTGAGTCATCAATAGTTTTAAAAGATCCTAAACTTATATTAACTGCTGATTTATTTGGATCTGATTGTGATATAGTTTTCATGCGTTTTAGCGGATCAGATTTTTGTTGTTTTCGTGTTACAGATTTACGTTTCCGTGAAGCAGGCATTGAATTTTTTCGGATGATAACGGTACGTTTTCTTGATAAAGCACTTGATTCAACAAACTCATCAGCATCAACATTAGATTTATTAATTTTTTTGTAATTCCAATAATTGTTATAATTATGAATATTCATAGAATTGAATTGTAGGCTAGGAGCAACTAAAATATTTTGGTTTAACACTGAATCAAAGTTGTTTATTAATTTTTCACATTCAGATTTTAGTTTTGACCAGTTCAAGTTCCAGTTGAAATCACAATGACGGGGACATTTGAGAACATAATTTAAATCTTGTTTTACAGATTCTGATAATGGGTCAGGCAAATCCTTAAGCTCTGAATGCATAATTAAATTACTATCCAAGTTAAACCATTTTGGTTCAAGTTTTTTAGTCCACAATGATTCTGAATGGACCAAATGTAAATTCAAGGTACTTTTGCATCTTGTAGGATATAGTTTTCTACTTTTTTTAGCCAACTTTTTAACTTTAACCATGAGATCTTTTGAAGGCATTAATGAAAATGCAGTTAAAACGCATTCTCGACGCACACTAAAAACATTTTCAAGAATATTAGCAAATTCTATATAACCACGGACTAACATTTTTAAAGACTCAAACGCTCCATCTTTATTATTTGACCGATTGAATTCTTCTTTTTCAGTAATATTTTTATATAGAGCTTGAGTATAAATTTCAATGTACAGTGTTATAGGTAATTTTGAACCAAACTGCAAAAAAAATAAAAAAAATAAACCAAATAAATAATAAATCAATCAAACACGAGAATACAACAATAAAATATACTGGTTGCTATAAGTGCAATCAGGTAAAATTGCAGAAATAAAAAATATATATGAACCTAAAAGTATTTTTAGACTTGTAATCTACAATAAAAAGAATAGATTTATTGTAGTCATAAAAACACTAAGAAATACAAAATACTTGTACAACCTGATTAGTGATTACATATTACATTTTTCAAATTGTGAGACTTTAGTTAGTTGATGAATTTTACTTAAAATTTGTTGCAAAAAATTGGACTCGAAAATAGGACCATTTACGTCACAATGCCAGTTTATAAGCACTAAACTTCTACAACTGATAGCTGATATTCAAACTTAAGAGGATGAGTCGTGTGCTAGCCACATGGTTCAAAGGAAAAGCGTTGTCTAATAACACATGTCATCTACGTTGATATAATAACTTTTAAGATATAATAAATAAATAAACTAGTATTTTTAGCAATATGTTAACATGGGTAACTGTGTGACTTAATATCTTGATATGTTGTATGACCATGATAAATAACAAATTTAGTACTTTAATTATGATAGGTTTCTACTATAAAAGTAAAAAAAAAAAATAAAGATACGAAAAAAATGTATGTTCTTCAAATGAATAAAACTATATTACAATATTTTATTATTATTATTCCACTAATTTCTTATCACTATAACTGAGAGTGTGTCAACTTACATGTGTATAAAGAATATTTCCTAGCAAATAACAGTGAATGGCTAAATTTGAAAACTCCATTATATATTGAACTCTCTTCTTTATAGTTAGAGTTTCATGTTGTAGTACGTTGTTAATTGAATAACACCATTTGTTTAAATACTCAGATGCATCATCACATAGTAAATCATTTTGAAGACTACAACAAACAATAAAAGTTGTAGCTAAATGAGAAAAATGAGATATATTGTCCAAAATTCTTGGTTCATTTTTGACTGTTAATGACGTAAGAGAGGACATTCTTTTGCAGCACCGTTCAAATAATTGTTTGCCACCATTTTGAAGATTATATGTGTTTAACTAAAATGTAAGTACAACATTAATATAATTAAAAACAATTTGCAAAAATTATACATAAATTACAATAACATACTTGTTTTACAAGTTGAATACTATCAAACATTTTAAGGCAAGCAAAGTAAATTTCTCGGATAAATATTACATCCTCATAGTCACAGTAATATGTAGCCACAAATTTCTTTTCATGATACAAAAGCATTGCTAACGTTGATAGTTTTAATGCCAGTTCTTCATCTTTATTCTCACATAATATCTTTAAGCGAAGAGCATATATACTACTTTTTTCAAAACGCATAAAATTGGCAACTGAAAAAATATAAATTTTATTATTTTTCTATAAATATAATTACAACTTGTACTTAATACACAAAGTTAGTAAAGAGCAGTTAATAAAATTAAAGAACAATGTATTGTATTCATTTGATTTATTTGGCTTTAGTGTCCAGAAAATTTTGCAGAACAAGAAACTAGTGATTGACTTTACTTAATTTAGCAATGTTATCAATAAAGGGTGCCTATAAATACAAATCAGTTAAAATAAAAATGGGACTTGTTTTTTTTTTTTTTTTAGTTTTTACCACTTTATAATGTAAAAATATGTTCTACATCAAAAATAGTCAAAATCAAACAATTGGATTCAGAATAAAATTTGATATCAACTAATTTAATAAATATTTTATTTTTTGTAATAATAAATTATTTATAAGTATAGCTTTGCACTTAACTCATGTACGATATTTAATTTTAAACACCTTAAATAATAAAAAAACTTATGACAGACAAATATGAACAAAAAAAGTATTACATCACTTACAGTAAAATAATATTTTTGCACTCAAGAACAACTTTCTGGAAAATGTTTAAAATACACAGTGATTTTAATATTAGCTACTTCTATTATTTCAGTTACACAATTAAATTAATAAGTAAGCCAATCAACATGATTTTTTTTTTTTTTTATTTATAACATGTGAAATGTGGATGACTCAGTGAATTCAGTAATCGAAAAAAACTTAAGCACATTTAGGCCAAAAATAAAATCACAACTGCAAGTAGGTGTATAATAATAATATGATAATATAATATAATAATTGTACATAGGTATTGTACATAGGTAATTTGTAACTAAAAAAATTACATAGCCACAAAAAATCAATTTATTTAGGTAAATATGTATTCTGATGGCAATTCTACTTGGTACCAAAAATACAAATTCTTATTAAAAAAAATACACAACGTATAGTTTTTAATTTAAATCTAATTTATAAGAAAAAATATATGAAAAAGCTACCTTCTTCTATGGTTGGTTCATTTTCAGTTAACTTGACTAAACAACCATGATCTTTCCAAGGACTTTTTACTAGAGACATCAAACAATCACAATTTGTGATTGATTCTAAATGACTTTTCAACACTTTTAATTTATCCTTAATTTGATTCAAAACTAAAACAAATTGATTCTTAGTTTCATTAGTTATGAAACTCCAATCTTGTAACAAAATTAAAAAGGCTGACTCGCTGAAAAAAAAAATTTTAATTTATTATAAAAGTAACAACCACCTAAAATATAAAATCAAGTATTTACATCTTTGAATATAAAATAAATATTCAAGTACAGATAAAAACACCCTAAATTAAATATTTCTTATACAAACCTCTTCAATAAGAGTTAAGTAATTTTAAATTTATAAAATAATTTACATAGGTAAATACATGTTACTGGCAATCAATCAATAGAATGTCTAATTTAGAAATTATAAATAAATTACCTTAGGCAAAGCATGTATTTTTAGTAAAGCGTGTGATTTACTATGTCCACCGTGAAATTAGTTTAGTTTAAGTTAGATTAGTAGCTAGATAACTAGGTTAACTGATGATTGGTGATGCTAAATTTGTGTTTCCATTGGTGACATGTGAGCGTTTTGCTCACATAGTAAAATAAAATTGGTTTTTTTTACAACAAAAATTATGAAAGTGGTATTGAAAAGGAAGAATACGATGAAAGTGTTTCCTGTATAATATTGCTCATATTACAGATGTAGAGATGCCGCAAAATGGATGCGTGGTGGTGCCGTAATTTGTATACCATTTTGATTTATTAACTTTTTTTAAGCTAGTTAACAGCACACAAAGAAGACATTTTAGCATTTTTGTTGATAGGATTATGAATGTTTTGCTGACATTTAAAATTGAGAATATTAGATATAATAATAATATTATTATTATGTAAATATATATAATATTAACCTATACCGAGACATTTTCTTTTAGTTAAAAATTGTTAAAATCTTGGCTATTCCAGAATGTATGGGAATATATGTATATATATATAATATAATATAATATAATATATATTTATTTATAGATACATATTATCTTACTGTAACTTGTGTTATAAAATGTATAGTATAAAAATAGTATTTAGGCCCATTTAAAATTAAAAATTATTGTTTTTGAGAGTAACTTATTCAAAAAAATTACTTTTAAATTCTTGTTGATGAAAATATTACAAAATATAAGACAATAGAAAAAATAAATTGGTGATTGTTAAGTTAAGCAATAGTTATAAGTGTCTTTTTAAGTAAGAAAAATGTGTTTTAAACATAATTTCAATTTTTACTCAAACCTACTATTTCATATTAAGTTTAAAAACAAACATATTATTATTCATTACTTTTGCAAGAAATGAAACCAACTTACACAAGTTAAATAAAACATAAAATATGTTGTATTTAAGCACAACTAAAATTTTGATTTTAAAATTACCTAGCAGCATAATGCATAAAAATATGACTTCCGGAGCAAGTATCTTCGTTAAATATACCAACACATTCTTTCCAAACACTTAACAAATTTGATATCTTCATCTCATAACTTGAAGACAAATTACTTCTTACTGTAACAAACTTCTGTAATAAAAACAAATAAAACAATAATCATGCTGTACACATTTAATTTATTTTTATACTTCATATAATCGTTTGCTTATAGTTACAACCATAGATAATATAAGTATGAATAGGCCATGGCTAAAGTTTTACTGCACACGTTTCCGTAAGTGTGTTTTTCATGATAGTGCGGTGCCACTGATATTGTAATTTCCTCAATTTTTATATTAAAAGCAATTTTTTTTAATTGTTGGGACTTTTTTTTGGTGATAAGTCATGAATATAAATTATTAATTGATAGAATACCAATTTTTAGTATAAGTGAGATTGTATTGTGATATAGATAACAAATTTTCGATTTTTTAAGTGATAGTCTGTGTTTTGTTTTTAAACATAATGTTTTGACGTAGGTATTTAACGTAAAATCAGGAAATTATTTCCATCCAAAATAGTAAGAAACAAGTGAATTTCACAGGTTTACGAAACATTTTCAAACATTTTTTGGTTTTGAAATTTGAAGTATTGTTGAAAAATAATAAGAATTTAAAAAACATTTCAAGTAATGTACGGTTGTACCATTTTGGTCCAAAATTCTTTTATAAGAATTACTGACTTTATAAATCTTACTACTCTTGCTTATATGAATATATAAGTATAATATAAACAACTTACATACATAAACTTGGCTCAAGGGAGGAGCATTCGCTTCACCTCCACCCTTTGGATCCACCCACTGATGTTATCACAGTTTTATAATAAACAAATCACATAAGTAAGAGACAGAAGATAGTCTATTTCACCACCGCATTTCAATGCCTTTCAATATTTATATTATCTATGGGTACAATAATAATATAGACAATCGACTAAATTTAACAACATTAGAAATAAGTATAAACTACTTGGGGCAACAAGTAGTTAGATATTTAACAAAATCAACCAAGAAACAATAAAATCAACTGATAAACAAAGATAAATTTATTTAAAAAATTAAAAGCTAAGATTTTTTGTTTGTACAAACTGCATAGTTTACATGTATACCTTTATGCGTCTGTTAAAGATTGTGTAATTTCTGAAGGACTTGACAGATTTTGACAAACATTTCAGGTATCCATTGTTCTTTAAGGAATATGTACCAGGAAGGTATAAAAAGATCAACTCCTTAGATGGTGAAATGAGGGATGAAATTTAAATATAATAGTAGAGCATTATACTTCAATGTTATGAT
>CM029361.1:28796361-28827871 GCA_017140985.1 Hormaphis cornu | reverse complement strand
AGCGTACAGTGTGGCCGCTGTACTTGGCAACCCTTGTTGTCGTTGTCGCGGGGGTGTGTTTTCTGCCATCGGCGGACGGCGGTCGTGGTGGTGGTGGTGGTGGTGGTGGTGGTGATCCGCGCCGCCCTACGATGCGTAGCGACCGTCGCGTCAACGCTGCGGCGCGGGGCCCACGGACCCGACGTCGGGCCAACGCATAGAATAAAAAGATAGTGTGGGCCAACGGCTGCTTGGAGGGAGGCGGATGCCGAACCGCTCGGAGGGAGGCCAACGACGCTTTCGTCGTCCCGCTATCACATTTCGCAGTACTTACGCGCACAGACATCAAGTCTAAAATTTCGAAAATTGCACCTACCTAAACTATTGAATCGCTAAATAATTCTCGTCGAAAAATAGACGGTTAGGTAAAACCTGTTGGTAAAAACATTAAAAAAATTGAGTAGGTATATTACTTATACGGTTATACCTAGAAAAAAAACTTTTTTCGATATTTTATTAAACGTATTGAATTAATTTAGCACATAAGAGTTTTGAAAACGACACGGAATAATTTTTTATAACAACCCATAGTTTGGGTCATTCTGACGCAGGATTTGGCGATCTCGCCGAGACCTGCAGTGCTGATTTATACCTATGTATGCTATCTTTTGTACATCAAATCTACAAAATCAGTTTAAAAACACAATATACATATATATAATAATTAAAACGATTGTTCATTTTGAAAATTTCTCAGTGCGCCGGAAATATTTCTAAAATGAAAATATCCAACACACGTCACCTGCACGTGTACAGACACGAAAGCTATTATAAAAAATATAATTTTCACCTAAACTCACACGGCCCGCGATATTCACCTGTCATTGATAGCAGGTACCTACCCTGCAGTTGCACCCCGCAGGCTACCCTCTGCTGCAGTTTACGCTACGACCCTCAGCACCACCGAACCCCCCTGAAATCGGTGGAATATAATAATAATAATATCATTGTTAATTATTATTATTTATCGCTATGGAAACGCTATATATATATATATATATACATTGTACGCGCGCATCATCCCTCTCGCGCTCACCCCGCGCGATAGCCAGAGGACGTAGGGGTAGCGGCCGCGGGCGAATAAAAAACCAAGCCACCTCCTCCGATCGCGTGATTTTCGCTCGTCAATTAATAATGCGTTTCGATTGTCTGCGTGGACGGGCAAAATGCATTTCAAATACAAAACAAAAATGTAATATCCAAGATGCATTTAAAATGTGTTTTGTGTTGCAAAATCGTTTAAATAACATACGTAGAAAAGGGTAGTGCAGGTACGAGATGACGAATTTAAAAGTCATTAAATTGTGCGTGTATAAGTAGTGTCCACGCGAGTTCCTAAACCAATAGATATTACTAAACATAATAAATGATTGTATATAATTTGTTGACGTTTGGAGGTGTTCTTTCTATGGTTATTTTGAAAATCGTTAATTTTAAGTTTTTACAGTTGAGGCAGATTGACGTTGTTCATCTGCCTGTACAACTATAATAATTGTTACGCTCCAAGTATTCGACCAAATAATCGCTAAAATTTTTTACAGGCGTTCTCTAAAGTCATTCAAAACGTTTTAATATGTTAGTTTAAAAATATAATTCATAATTGTTATCAACTTACAGCTGTCAATAGTCAATTTGCCCCGGGTATTGGGGTAGGTACCTAAGTCGACTAATTTCTTAAACAAATTTCGACTTGAATACCTAATTTTTTATCGACAAATAATTAAATGTTTAAACTAACATCAAATGTTTCTAATGACTCCTAAAGACGTTTGGTAAAAAATTTAAATTTGCAATTCAAATTGCATTTTGAACTGGTAGTAAAATATACAAAATTATGTGTAAGTACTAATGAGGCAAATTGTATTGTTTTAAATTATTTAATTGAGACCATGGCCAGAGACGATTTTGATAAAACATCAAGGGAAAAGGATGAGGGTAATTTTTGATTTTAATCGATAGTAATTATTAGGTTCCCACCGTTATTGCATACATCGAACAAGGACTAAAGTTTAATTATGATCTTATCGTAAAAGAAGGACAACTTTTATTTTATATCTTGAACATTTTAGTATTTATGTGTTAAACAGTTAAACACATAAAATAAAAACTGCTCTCATTATACATGGGGTATACATTTTAAATAAAAATTAAAATTAAAAATATAATTTGTTTTAAACATTTTAATAATAGTAAAATACTATTAAGTAATCACATTTTATAAAAATTCTTACAAAATTAAAAAAAAAATTAAATTGTGATTTTTGTTCAACTCAATACTGTTTTTTAACAACAATTTTATAGTTTTTGCTAACTGCATCAAAATATGCGTTTATATACATATATATATTTTTTTTTCCTCATGGAAATTTTTTTGTTTTTTCGTCATACATTCATCACTTAACTCCGAGTTATATTTTTTAAAAAGCAACAATATAGTATTTTTAAAACTATTAGGTACTAACATATTTTGCAATGCACCACACGATTAATCTAATGATATCCACGGTTACTTGGAAATATAATTGTAGTGTGTCAATGTTTTTATTCATTTACAGTAGGTCTGTAGGAAGCTATATAGTACTTATTAAAAACATCGATCATAATTATTATTCATATCAAAAATGTAAGACAATGACTTCGTGTATTCATAGGTCATTGTCGTTTGTAAGGGGTTTACATTTTTAATACTAGCACAAGTCGCTGACGTCGATGGTAAAATGAAAATGTTCGTTGCGACCAATACTTAAAACTTCGCCGAAGTCTACAAATTATTGTATACCTATACGTATTCAAATAGTCGGAAATTATTTTTATTTTTCTACACTTCGTGTTTTCACAGCACTTAAAATGTTATTAAGTATTAATTTTTGTAAGAATGGTAAATATTTTATGCTCAGGAAGCTACCTGTTCTGTGACATTATTATACCGAAGTTCAAAGGAGCGGCCTATTACATGCGTCCATTTGCTATCGTGTTTTTTAAGTCGTCGACTACAGGCTGAATTTTAAATTACGATTCTATTCCATCGTTATTCACGACGTTATGATAATTTTTTTTTCATTTTTATGTACGCATATAATATGTATTATGCAGTGGCAGTTATACGTGAGAGGGAGGTGATAGGTGGATCGCCCCCATCCCTTGGTCCGTGATTTTTTTTTAAAAATTTACCTATATAATTTTTATAGGTACACGTTTAATAAAAACCTCGGATATTTTGACATTTACAAATTTTTTTTAGGTGGTACGCAGAAATCGTCTTGAGATTTAAAAATTGAGGCACAAGTGGCGACTGCCAACACTAAAATTAAAATTTTTGAATGTATTGTAAGACATCGTACATGGTCACTGATCTGTTATTTTTAGCAAAATACCTAGCAGGTCTACAAAAGTCTAGAAGTCTAATGTCTTGGGTTTCCGGCGTTGGATATCAAGGCCGTTTTTACCAGAACATTTGTGAATTATGACCGTGGGGTAAATATTTTCGGCTTCTTGCCAAAATAGAAATATTAGGTACTATATTTTTCCGTGATAATTGGTATGATTATTATTGTACAATAAAATTATGAACAATAAATTTTATTGTATCAATAAATTATATAGTACGATACCACAGGATATTATGTGGTCGCGCAATTAATTATTATCTCTTAACAGACTATAATACACTGATATCCCTACAGTTGTAGCAAATCTATCCCCCCCATACGAACCCGTGTAATTCAAGATAAGTGAGCCTTCTGGACCAGAAGTTCTGGTTATTTCAACAATAACAGTAACAGAACTTTGAAATTCTTGAAAAATTTACCAGTATGTATTACTATAACTATATAGTTATAGACAACTGCAGTAACGCTCAGAATCGTTTTTTTTTTTTTTTTTAAGGCAACGACTTATCGATTGCTTTCAGATATCAATTAACGCGTTTAGACCACAACTTCCGAACCCACCCAAAACGTAGTCGCTATACTCCGTCAAACTACCCGCTTTTTTTTTTTTTCCACACGCTTCCGTCGTTCACGCGTGCGCTCGATTTGAAAGGAAAGTGCGGAAAAGTGAAATGTATACGTCATAATAATATTGTAAAAAAAAAAAAAAAAAACTCCCGGTTCCCCCTATACGCTGCACCATCGCATAATAATATTATATATTAATACTATTATTACGTCGCGTTATTCGTTCGTCGGGAATTCGACTCCTCCCGGCGTGTACGTGACGTTTTTGTTCGTCAAATTCGTCCCCTTTTTTTTTTTTTTTTTTTTCGGTACACATTTTCCATTTTCATCAGCGAACGGCGCGGCAAATCCCTGCGGACATATTGCGCGTAATTCCGCCGCCGGCGGCCTCTCTGCAACTTTGGTGTATACGAGTAGGTAGACACGCGTTCTGTACGGCCGTTTATTTAGTTCTCGGCGGTCTTTTATTTTATTACTATAATACTATACTATATAGTCCCCCGCGAACGGAAGAACTGGCCTTTTTTTTCCAGAGATCCCTTCCGGATCCTTTTAGGATAAAAATTCTCGCGCGACGCCGTCAAGCACAAAGGAAAATTAGGTGGGGGGGGGGGGGGGGGTAACCAAAATCGCGAACTCCAAAAGATCATCCAATTCACGCTCTCAGAACCGTTGTTTTTATAAGCGATAATTCGTCATTGCTTTCGAACATAATATTATCTACTTTTATAAACAGCGATCTAGCCAAAATCATACCATCTAATTCAACCGTGAATCATCACTGCTTGATCTTACGGTTTTTTTTTTTTTTTTGTGTTTCTCAGAAACATTTTTTTGGGAGTAGAATAGTTTGAATATTTATACGAGTATAGGTACCATAATTAATTTTTTTTTTTTTTTACATTTAAATAATTTTTTGAGATCCGAAAATCATGCTTCAAATGTGTCTTGAAACTTCAACACACGGTTAAAATGGAATAAGACTAAAATATTCTAAAAAAAAAACATAATACACTGAGAAAGATTATAATAATTAGTATTTAGAAACACCATACTAATTTTTAAAAATCTTGTATAGGTACTTGAAATATTTAAAAATTTTAATTATCAACTTGAATGTAGTTATGAGTTATGGCCAGAGGTGGATTTCCCATTAGGCACTGTAGGCAGCTGCCTAGGGCGGCAAAATTTGGGGGCGTCAAATTTTGTAGTGTCTTATTATAAAACATCAAACGTATAAAAAAAAATTGGAAAATTAATTACTTTATATTTACGAAAAATAATTAATAATGTGCGTATTTTGTTATATTTTTGTATATCGTATATGGTATCTATCGATATCTATTTTGATTCATTATAATTTATAGTCATTATAAATATAGTAAACAACTGTATGTCTGTATAGAAAACATTTTTTGATAATACTTTTATTTAACACGTTGGTATAGTCCGCCCAGAGCTCGCGTCGCCACGTTTATTATTGATGGTTTATAATTAATAAAAATTATTATTGTAGGTTTTTATTCAAATTCAGTGGACATCCATTGACATTTTTTCAAAGTATGCTAAATAACTAAAGACAAAAAAAAAATAGTCTAAAAATTCAAATGGATGTCCACTACTATTGTCTATATATTTAATATTTAGAGTAGGTATTTTGTAGGGGGTATTGTAACTTGTTCACCTATTATAGGGACGGCAAATTGTTGGTGCCTATAGCCGTAAAAAAGATAAATCAGCCTCTGGTTATGGCCTAAGTTTAGAAGAAAATTGATTAGATAAATATTCATAGAAATGTGATCTACAGTGTAGTTTTAACAGTACTCTCTTATTGCCTCTTGCCTGATGGTCAAATCGTTTACTAGGCACTTACTATTTGAATTTTTAGTAAAACATAGAGGTTTAAATTTTAATATATTTAAGACATTTTATCGGCCATAATTTGTTTTTTGAATCATACAAGACGTTTGAGTACTATGATAATTATTTAATTTTACATTTAAGGAATAAACACTATTTTTTTAAATAAAAGCAAAACTTCACATATTTTATCAAGCGAAAATTGTTTTAAATGAAATTAATTAGAAATAATGTCACCAACGGACATGTTTTATAACTTAGCGAAACTCCCTTCAAATCTAATTCAAAATTAAAAAAAAAAAAATAACAAAATAAAATATGATGTTATAGTAAATAATAATAGAAAATCTTTTTTAATAAGTTGTACAGGTTACTGTGTAATAGGTAACTCAAAATTCCTAGTTCTTTGTTTTGTATAGACTCACAAGCAAATAATTTTTTTTGCGCCATATATATGCTAACTAGTTAACTAAATAATTAAAATGTATTTTAAAAAAACATGCGTTGTTTAGGTATATATATAATTAAAAAATAAATATTTTATTTATAGTAATTTATATGGGTTCCATCAGTCAATTCAAACAAAACATTTTGTTTAATATGATAGTAATAATAATACAAATGTTGATGAAAAACAGAAATACACACGTGTACTTTAAAAAATCTTATTCAATAACTATAAACATTAAACATGTAGTAAACATTTACAGATATTATAAAATATATAGCATAACATAACTATTTAAGAATAAAATCATAAATATATTTCCTTAATTCATTAGAGTAATTATTTTTAAAGAAAAACATTTTGTCAATAACTAAATGGATTAATGAAGTTCTTTTCCAAATAGTATTATTGCTTATAATTAAATTTTCTTTTTCCAAAAACAAAAAACAAGTATAAAATGGATTTTTTGGTTTATGATTATTAGGTACATTATTTATCTGAAATAAAATAATTAATGATGCTAAATTAAGGTTATGTGTTTGCTGTTTAAACTTAAAACCAATCAGTTAAATAGTACAGGTATGTGAACTAACTATGTAAAACCATTCAACAATGTTGGATTACAGTTTTTGTTATCCAATTGTTCATTCATCATTATTATTTTCAATCGAATAATAAATAAAATGTTTCAACAATAATTTCCTACAAAATTGTCTAAAATTTTACTCTTTAATTGATTTTTTTTTATTATTATAAATATTTTAATGAATTTGTAATTTACAATGTCTTAAATCCTCTCAGACCCAAATTAAACTTACAGGTAGTTAGATAAAAAAATATTTTGTTGAATAAAATATATTATTGATAAGATAGTTACTCAAATAAGTTAAATTGTCCCTAATATTTTGAGCTAAAAATGATTTTATGCGAAACAATGAACGTTAGGCCATTATTAATAATATCTACTTATATAACACCTATCTATTTCTATTAAAATAGGTATAGAACAAGTCAAGAAGGTATGTTGTCAATGGGCGTTACTCAAAACAATAGGCTTAACAATAAACTATAGGCTAAATGATGTGCATTTTATACCACGTAAATTAAAAATAAACTTCAAGTTAATTGAAAAAATAACTTCTATCACATTTTTTAATCATTCAAAAACAGTGGTTTTTGAATGATTAAAAAACATGTTCAGTCAGAGTGCCAACTGTTTGTATCTCTATCAACATTATTTTTTCAGATTATGAATACAATAAAAAGTACATGGGTATTATTTCATTATTTTTTAAGTTTGTAAACTTTATTTTAATAAAAGTATTAAAATTGTAGAATTATATATATAAATAGATTTATCTTAGATAAGTAGCATATTTGTAGTTATAACAAACTAAAATGTATTGAAAATTAAATTTTGAATTAAAGTTACATCATCTAGTAATAATGAACAATTAAAAATATTTATAGAAAGTAATAAATTGGTAACTAATTACTAATAAGCAGTGTTTGAGTAAAGGGTGGACGCGGAGGGATGAAGTATCCCGTCATTTTTACAAACTATTTTAGAGTACCCCTTTAAATGTACTTCCCCTTGTAGTATGGTGTAAGGAAATTGGAATGTTTGTAATTATTTGCTCAACAGCACCCCTTTCTATTATGTTTTCAAGTCAAGCACTGCTAATCAGTAACAATATATAAATAATAAAATGGATTTAACAATTATAGTGTGTAGTGACAAAAAATAACAAAAAACTTTAACTCGATGTATTCTCCAGTTTTCAGTTTTTACAAGAAAAAATTAATTTATTCATTTCTAATAAAAATTTATTTTCTGTTTAAATAATATTTTGTTTCAACAAAATACACGATGTTACAAAGTCCAATAATTAGAGGTATAAGGTATTTTACTACATCACATTAAGTATAAGACAATATTTTAAATTACATTTTTTTGGCATTAATTAGTTTTTGTAATTTGTATTTTCACATCAAAATCAAAATTATATGATTTATTTATACCATTAATATGGTTTACTGATAAAAACTTTGACTTAGTGTTATATTAAATTTATGTTTAATCATAATAATTGTATGTAAAACTATCACATTTAATTATAAAATATATTGCCCTGTTTAATGGCTGAGCAAAATTTTGTATACAGTCAATAATAAGAAATTTAGTGACAAAAATCAAAAATGTTTAATTATATCATAGCAAAGAGTTAATATTTTATAAATATTCTATTCTATTCTGGTCCCATTAAGTCTGAAAAAAAAACTTTTAAAAAAAAAAAAACTATAATTTTTTAGTTATTGTTTTAAGCGCACATTGTGAAAACAATTTACAATCAAAATTACAGCAACTGACTTCTAAATTAACCAACGTAAACAGTTAGTGCACGAGATATACATAGTCTTATATAGGTAATAATATTATGATACATATGCTATACTTCGGTAGTTTCGTTTTTAGATGAAAAATTGGAAACAATCAATGATCCGCCGCGGTCGTCGTTGACTGAGTTATAACGTGGATGTATGTTCCTCGGGTCGTTCAATGGGCTTTTGTCCGATATTGTTCTGGGACGTTTTTTTTTTTTCCTTAGAAGACCAAAAAACCCAATTGTAACAATGCCCTGAAAAATCAAAAATGTTTTTTGTGTTCAAATTTAATATTCAATGATTAGAATTGACTTTCTATTCAAAAAGATTTGAACATTTTAATAAGGTGACACAATGTAGTAGGTAGTATGCTGTATAAATAATAACTATAACTTTTAGAGTTTTGACTTATCTAAAAGAATGTCAGTGTTTGTATATTTTATCTGCGTGTAACTTGAAAACAGTCGATGGAGAATAGATTTATTTTTAGTTAAGTGCAATTTATTTTTTATTATTACAATTTTTATCTTCTTATCAATCTGAAATTACATTCAAGGTTTAAATACCTACTCTAGTTAACAGTAAGTGTAATGTAAGTGAGAAAAGAAATATTGTAGCTGCAACACGGAATAAGACTTTATTGAACATTCATTCAGACAATTAATCAAGCACTGATAAAAATACACTAATAGGTGCATTGTGATTATAATAATAAATATGCTAGATAGACTTTCTTTTTTGTTTTAATAAGAACGTTAGTTAAAATGTAGTTTTATTCTGCTGTTACCTAGAATACAAAACAATTTAAAAATAATAATTACGAACCTATTAGTAAATGTAAAAGTTTTAAGTTTTTTCATTACCTGTTAGATTTACAAACAAAAATTCGTTGTGGTACCTAAGATACAAACGTAGTTAATACCCAAGCTATGAAATAACAAAATAAGCTACATCACAGGCACGGAACTTTCTTTTAATATAAAACAAAAATAATAATTCAATAATATTTGTTCTTTTATGTTTAAAATCGCTTACTTTTTAATCTCATATAAAAGTGAAAATAAAATCTGTCCAAAACGGTATTAGCCACTTTTGATTCATATCAGCTTTCATCACTTGATTGTCAAATGTATAATACAATATAAATTTTAAAAACTCTAACTGTGATTAACTTAATCTTCATAAAATGTAATTTTTCAAATAGATTTTAAATGCACAACATTAAACAAACATTAATTGTGCACTCAGAGGTATTATAAATTCCCTTGGATAACTATTAAAGTATAAACACATAATCCTTATTCTAAAAAGTATTTTTACTTAATTTTTTTTTTGTTTACAATTAATTCATTTTATGTTTATTTTTACATACCACTATTAAACAAAGTAGACCCATTACTGTCATGCAAATGGAAAATCCAAAGTGTTGTAAAATAAAGCCTCCTAGTGAAGGACCAGTCATATCACTGTAAAATAAAATAAAATTAGATAAATAGGTAGTTTATAATTATGTACATAAATCACAAATCATTGGTATAAAGACATTAATGTAATATCTACCTACTACCCTATATTAATTAGTAGTAACTATACTTAGTAAGGTACATATTTGTGCCCCTGCCTTTGGTTAAAATGCCTGGGAAAAAGAGTGTCGCTTTGACAATCGGGGAGTACTTTTGACAACTTTTTAAAAAAACTAATATTATTCAAATATCTTGTTGAAAATTGGAATTGCCTTCCTTTTCTATCAACAAAAATTGGGTAAAAATTTGATACTTGAAAAAATTCTGCAAACAAACAAGCTTCAATCCATTTTTACATTTTTTTTTTTGGAACTTAATAATTTTTTAATTACATTGGTTACATTAAGGAGAAAAAGTTGGATAATAGGTTCCTCTGTATATTAAATTTTTTTTGGTGAAGTATTTATCAAAAGATGACACTGTGACACTCAGAAGTGAAGTATTTTAACATTTTTCCCCAGCCTCTTTATTTTTCCATACTGTTTTCTAGAAAAAATGGAAAATGGGCCACGCTGTGACATTTGCATCAACTCTACAAAAAAAAAATTTAATGCAATTATTCAAATGCATATCTAAAGCACTTGAACATTAAACACTTTTGTTCTATATATATATAAAAGGTTAAATGTTGGAATTTATGATTCAATATGATGATAGACAAATAATAAACATTGACTAAACTGATCTCATGACTTAATTATTACAAAAAAAGGAAATTATCTGTACAAGCATTTTGTAAATGATTTAGATAAAATGTTTTTTAATCTTAATTTTGATAACATTTCTTGACTTTTTTTTTTCTGTTTCTGGGATCAACAATACTAATCACAATAAACTATAGAGTCATTTGAGTATTAATAATTACAAAATTAAAACAGTTTTAAACCGACTATTAATTATTTTGCCATACCCAAGCGAATAAGCCGACGACCAAAATCCAGCAACTGTGCCAAACGTAGAGACACTTTCTTGAAACCCATTGTCACTGGAAGAAAAAAAAGCACTCATTTTACAACCATTAAATCACAATGAACTATAAAATATAATAATTGATTTTAGGTTCTCTAAACTGTGGTAGGTTACTTACATTGCATTCGATAATATGAAATTGAACGCCGGCATCATTGTTAACGATGCGGAAACACCGAGAATTCCAAGTCCAACCAAATTTAACCACAAGACACTAAAATTGTAATCATAACAAATAACAATCACAAGTAATGCACATACAATTTAGAAGCATACATTTCAATAATTTGAACTGATACAGTCATGGTTGGTTGGAATAATATTTCCTGATTGATTACATTAGATAAAATTATGAGTTGTGACTATAAATAGCAAAGTATTAAAATTTTAATGCACTATTATAGATTGAAAACAAAAAAAATTACATAATTGTGTCAGGCTTTCAATCAAGCTTGGGCTTTAATTTTCAAATTATGAACCATCAGTCTTGTATATTGTATTCAGAATACTTATTCAAATAATTCAGTCAGCAAAAAGTTGTTCAGAATACATACTCAAAAAAATATAAATAATTAGAATTAAAAATATGTATTCAAATAATACAAAAAGAGCATTTTGTTTTTTTTATTACTATCTATACAATTTACAGGTAATCTTTGATAAAAAAAAATGAGTTTATTTTAATAATTTAAAAAAAAAACAAAGGCATAACTCAACTAAGATCTACATGTTTTAATTTTTTTTTTTTAGAATATTATTTTAATGTATTATTACTCTTTGTTCACTGATAACCAAGGAAGAGGAGCTAAGATGAACAGCCCAACAGTTGATGTAAGCAATCCGATGGCCATCATTGACCAATGGTTATCGTACTTGTCAGCTATGTAGCCCCAGAATGGACTAGATATTCCATATAGTATTGAACAAAACAAGAACACCAGTCCTACCTCATGAGTCGACAAGCCCATCTGTGGAGGTAAATAATTTTTGTTTATCGAAATAGTTGTAACACGGCCAAATTTGTTCATCACTCGTTTTCAAGGTTTTTATGGTTCACACATAAAAACAAATGAGAATTTTTGATAACATAAACACAAAACCGATAAAAGCAAATAATTAATTTTATTTAATTCAATAATTGCCTTACCATTTTATTTATGTTGTAAAAAAAAATATAAAAATTTATCAGTTAATAACTGCTCTGTAAATTTGATTTTGATAAATCATTGTTTATTCAAAAACCATTCTGAGTTCAATACTAATTTGTTATATTAGTTCAATACTCATATAAAAAATGTTTGAAACTTGCATCATGTATGAACTTTACCCTTACTATAATAAGTAAAATTTTAAATTAATTTGAATAATTTTTTGTAAAAAGGAAAATAACAAAATAACAGCAATGCCTATTTTCAAAATTGGTAAGACGTGAATAGAAAAGTATGTTATTAAGCTAACATTCAAATTTTGGGCTTTTAAACTAAAAATCAAAAACAAAAACTACAAAAATTGACAATTTAAAACATTCCAGTTTTATAGGTATTTCGCTAACAAATTAACAAAACCGAATACAGTTTTTAAGATTCAATTTTACCCATTTTAACTATGCGTAAAAATGTCAACTTATTTGAAACATTTTGGAAATTAGAATTTTTAATTTTTAATCTTCACTCAAAATATAAGAAACATTTTAAAAAAATGTTTAAAATAAAGTTCTGTCTCCATCTAATTATTATATTAATATTAATATATTCAATGTAAAGATTGAAGCAACATTACCTTTTACCTTTACAGTTAAACACAAAAAAAAAAAAAATAAACAGAATATTGCGCATATTAATTATTTTAAAAGGAATTATGTGAACAGCATAATTTTCAGTTGGCTACCATTAAACACAAAAATATAAAAGTAGGTACATAATATTTAAAGCTTTAAATATTAAAACGGTGAAAAGACAAAATTATTAATAATTGATTTTTGGTTTCAAGAGGTTTTTAACTAATACACTTTGAGAAAAAATAAGTAATAATAGGTGATCAATGTTACACTTAACACACATTAGTTCTTAACAATTATTTACAACACTAGTTAAAGTTCTAGTGATTGAATAGAGAGTAACATCTTTTATTTTACAAAGATTTATAGTGTAGTTAGGTACATACAATTTTTTTATCAACTGTTAATTTGTTATATACATATTTATGTATTTTAAAAACAAAAATTAATATTGAACAACAACATTAACTTAAATTTTTACATGCATAGTGATGCATAGTATGGATTTTAAAGTTTTAACATTTTGATATCCAAAACTTCACATTTTTCAAGTGTTTAGAATAGTAGTGTATAAATGTTCAGTTTGAGTGAACTAAGAGTACCTATTTGAAATACTAAATAATAAAACTCTGAGATTGTATATATTTTTTTAAATCCGTTCAATTTATCTTTACTGTTATACTATGTGATTACACTCGACAGATACAAAGTTAGTGTTGATACTTGATATTACTAATTTTTTTACGCACATTGCTAAAAACTTATCATTAGAAAGATAATAATAGCCTGATGAATACTTAAATTACTACTTACTTAAACAACTACTTGAAGAATATGTTTTATGGCAATTTTTTTTGGACTCTTAAACTAAACAGGACCACAAAATTGGTTTTACTATAGCCTTGTGTAAATTCAATGGGGCTAAAGATTTTTACTCATTACAAAACATTTCACTTAAAGTATTATTTCTAACCATTGTTAAATGTCATAGGTGTATCTATATATAGGTTATCTATAAAGAGAGGGTCTGACTTTTGACTACTATAATTGAAGGAGTAAATAATTTAGAGTTGGAAGAATTTGGAACGTTATGCTATAAAAAAATATAGATCTAATTATTATTGCAGTCTTAAAATTTATTTCCAATACAAAATTAAACATGTAATTCAATGATGCCTACCTCTCGTAAATGTGGCTCAAGCGTTGGATCAAGGGATGCCCAAAAGTTAGATGTGACTGTAATGATGGCACCGACCACAAATGCCGAAGGGATCATGAGTAATTTGACTATACCTTTAGATCGGTTACCGACGGCTTGCGATGCTCTGGCACCATCTAATTTGAAACAAATACACAATATGATATTATAACATATATTTTAATGATATTGTTGTAAGAATATTTAGACAAAAATACAATAATAATTTACCTTTGATCGGAGGCATAAGGTAAATATGCAATGGCACTGTAGCTACCATTAACATTCCCACAACAAAAAAAGGCATAGCATAACCACCAACCTAAAAAAAATACCACTTTTAAAATAAGTACATTAAAATTAAATATAATTTATTAAAATTAAATTCAGTTTCTTTTCTCCTCATCACATGTCCAAACTATCTCAGTCTATTTTGCCACATCTTATCCACTATTGATGAAACACCGGTACTACCTCTTACATATTTGTTTATTATTCTATCTTCTCTTGTTACTCCACTCATCCATCTAAACATTCTCATTTCTGCTACACTCATACTCTGTTCTATTTTCCTGTTGACCGCACAATACTCCAAACCATACGACATGGTTGGTCTTACCAAACTCCTGTAAAACTTACCTTTTGGCCTAATTGGAATTATTTTATCACATAATACACTTGACGCTTCTCTCCATTTCATCCAACTGCACTGAATCCTATGTTTCACACTTCTCATAAAGCCTCTGTCCCTTTGTACAAAGGATAAATAAATAAATATTTAAAGTCAATGTTGAGCAAGTTAGTGAAAAATATTAACTGCAATAAGTTAAGTTAATTCAATATTAAATTGCCTAGAAAATAGAAAATAGCATAGAAAATGAAGTAAAGTTAACTCAGTTAAAAAAAAAGTTTATTTTTTTTTTTTTTTGCTAAAATATTAATAAATCATGAAACGGTCTTTTTATAGTAGGAATTTTAAGAAAATAAATTATCAATATAAAAAAAAATTCAATAAGTCAGTTTTGTTGGTTGGTTCCACTTGATAATAAAAAAAATTAAAATAAACTTTGCATCAATGATAATTAACTATAAAAGTTAAATTAATGCAAAACAATTTTTAAATGAAGAAGAAGAACTAAGAACTGAAGCTTATTATTAACTTTTTCCACATTTTCTCCAATCAAAACTTTTTTTGTTATGACTTTTATGTCACAAAATTTTAAATCTATACATTATATACATATATATAATAGGTTTATATATGTGCAAAATTGTACTCACTGATGACAGTAAACCTCCGATTGCAGGCCCCACGCTCATCCCCAAACCAACAAATGTTTCCAGTATACCCTTTAGACAAGAACAAAATATTATAATATATTGGTATTAGTATACACAAAAGACATATTAATACAATCGACACAGATTATTTTAAACATCAAATACTCACTAAGACGCTACTGACGTTTTCTGGGAATAGTTGAATAACATAAACAAAACTTGACGTAGAAAATGCACTGGCACCGATTGCTTCCAGTCCTCGTACAACAAAACATAACAATTTGAACTGGAAATTATCTGGTATCATTGGCAAAAGCCTGTAACAGACAACAGTCATTTATTTACTGGCGTAGGTACAAAAATGTTTGAAATTGGTTCGGATTAAACTTTAACAGTTCAGCTGTCCTGTGATCTTTTAAAATAAATGTTGTGGGTACAATTTCATGTCACTAACACGTATACAGTACCTTTTATATAGTAGGTACAATAAGTAACGACTGATTAACGGTAATAGTAATCAGTACATATTTGAAAACTGCAAAATGTTTTTATGAGTAGCATAATATAGGTATTTGTGATATTAGCTTCTACAAAATATGTGTTAAGTAAAAAAAATTCATCTTTTTAAAACTGTTTTCTTATCTTTTTTTTTAGGTTGGTACCTTAGGCGGTAGTTTTAAAAAGAAAAAGTTTTTTTTTATAAAATACTAATTTTCGATTAAATGCAAGTCTTATTATTATATCCTACATGCATATAGATATCATAGTATAACTTTAAGAATTTAAGTAGGTAGGCAGGTATTTAGTTCTGAAATTCTTTTTTGACTTTAAAATTTCCCTAATAAAAAACAACAATTAATACAGGTATAAAAAGCTCATTAGCTACCATAGGTATTACCTAATTCAAAACGGACAAGTTCACTTTATATTATATTTTGTAAGCATGATAAACACGATAATAACGCATAGTCTATCAAACAAAACTTAGGTAAAACAAGTAAATACTCACCCGAAAATCATGTTGCATACTCCGGAAATGAACACGCCCGATATGAACAAAAATTTTGTACCGAAAATCGGCATCTAAATTAAACGTATACAATTAATGTTAATATCTGGAAATTGATATTATTTATTTTATTTCGTAGGTCCCTACGTACTCATTCGTCAATAATTTGAAAACGTTTTATGCAAATTAAATAAATGACATTTCCAAAAAATTTTGACATAGGTAATTATTTATGAATTATGGTGTACCTACATGACATTTCTCGAGACTTCAATTTAAATTGTGTTAATAATGAACAATATATTATGTGCACAAGACAAAATCATAACTATACATCAGTAGGTAATACAGCTGGTAGGAATTTGTTTGATTAAGTAGTTGTAAATTATAATAATATAGTATTTCAGTGAGACCCAGTAAACTATAAAAAAGATTTTTAATAAAAATAAAATAATAAGACTACGTTTTGTTTTGTTATAAATTTTTGTACACTCACGATGTTGTATAATTCCGATGATTTTATATGATATCTACTCGTACGTAGGTGTAGCTATAGCTCCTACGGTTGGAACAGAATAATTACATACAAATCACACTTACCAATGACCCCATTGCCGGAGACAGCAGAAACATAATCAAAGCGAAGAAACTGAACACAAGACCCGCTTCAGTCACTGTCATATCTTTTTTTTCGGCCTGAAAAAACGATCGTGCGAAGACAATTGTTTTTAAATTTATTAATTTAGGTAGGTATTAACACTGAACATATCAACTGATTAATGGATGTGTTTAAAAATCCGCCTAGTTTCCAAACGCGAACGAAAAAATGTTGATAAAATCACGTTATTTTAGTAAGTATAAAATGTGTAAAATTTAGTAATTAGTCTGTTTACGAACAATGGAATATATTATATACGTACTACTTTACCGATGTCGTATACAATAAATCTTTACGACTATGGTTATATCACTTATAAAGGTAATTATGATAAAATAATTTCAGTAATTTCTGGGTAACTGCAGTTTGTCCGAAATATTCACAAAATCGTCAAGAGTGTTTAACGCTTGTATACAATGCAAGCGTTTCAAATGATTTTGACCTTTTTTGAGCTATAAATATATAGAAGTTCGATGATTACGAGTGTTCAGAATTGTTTGACGGAAATTAAAAATTCCTAATTTGATAAACTTTATAATAATGTCAGGAATTAAAAATATCGATGGTCATAAATCGCACCATTTTTAGTTTGAACATTGAAAATTGGCAAAACTTTGAAAGAAAAACGTGATTTATATCAAACACACAATATTCATTTGTAATACTTCAAGATCCTGCAATTTTTCGAAACGATATTACGTACATGTCTGCACTATATATATATATAATGTATAATAATTTTAGTGTTTTGAAGGAAATCGGCCCGAGACGGTCAAAGAGCGCCGAACAGAGTGGATGAAAACCGATTCGTTTTTACAAATCGTATTTAAACGAAATAAATGAACATTTAGTAGCTTTAATCAACGGGCTCGATTAAAATCGGTTCTCGGCGATCCGGTTTACTTAAAAGCACCTCTTTCGGGAAGGTCGGCGCCATGACGGACATCGAGCAGAACCCGAGAAAGTCGACGAGCGCCAACGAGCCGAGCGCCATGTACTGCCTGAGCGTGAACCCGAAATACCGGCGACCGCCCGGCTTGTCGCCGCCCGATTCGCCGTCGTCGCCACCGCCGCCGCCGCCGGACGATTCGGCGGGGCACACCCGGCACAGTTCGCAGAACGCGTTCCGTTCCATGGACAGCGACATGCTGCGCGCATGGTGGTACTTCTTTGGATAGTCGATCCGGAACTTCGGCAAGCCGTCCGTTCCTCCGCCGCCGCCGCCGCCGCCGCCGCTGTTTTGCAGGATACCGTGTCCATTGGCCTGGACCGCTTTGGACGAACCTTGGAGCAGCGTCCTGTCATATGACGCGGCCGTTGTGTTGCCGTCGAACACACTCCTTCGTATGTGCTCGTCGTCGTCCGCGCTCGCGTCCTCCTCGTCCATGGTTCCGCTGCCGGTCGCAATGTTGTTGTTCGACTCCAGACCACATGGTAGGTTTGTCAAGCTCTGGAACTGTAACACACACCGTTAGTATGTACCGTGAAATTTGGCAAGAAAATCGATCTCGACGTTAAAAAAAAAAAAAAAAGTTTTAAATATCCATTTAATCATGTTAAAAATACGCTCGTTCAACTATTACTGTTGGCTGGTTATAATCGAATCCGTAATGTTTCGCTTAAATAACTCCGCTTAAAAAGAAGACTAAGTATATGGGCGTGTACCCTTTTGTGTAGAATCCGAGTGTACGTAAACTATTAGGTGTAGCATTTTTTTCACTATGAAACAACGATAACTTCTTCGAAAATGCTCCGGTTAGGTTTTAGGCCCTACAATTTGTCAGTTCAAAATTAAAAAAGTTGTCTACGATAAAAAAAATGTTAAAGATTACGGGCAAACTACGCGATGAAATAGTTTGATTTATAGCTTCGAAAATAATTGTTGAATTAAGCTGAAATTCTCACTGCGTAATATTGCGTATATTTATTTATATATAATATACATATAAATTTTTTTTTATACATTGTAATTTTAGTTTCACATAAAAACAAGTACCTAGATACGAACACGTTCAAACTAGTCATCCATTTGTTTTACGAACAATAATTATTTATTACTTATAAGTATTTACTTTTTAATTTTTATATAATTTTACATATATATATATTTATGTTTAAAAGTAGCCAATAACTGTCTGATTATAAATCTTAATAAGTTATCTAAAAACAATAAGGTAATGGGAGCGATATACTGTACTTATCCCTATCTGTACTAATCCCTATCTGTGGTAACTATACTCACCAGTAGCGCAACTAGGATTATTTTGAGGGGGGTGTCTGTCTCATTAAAATACCTTACCCCGTAACATATAAATTTAATATAAATAGATCACTTTTCAATAGTTATTAAATAAAAAATACGGTCCAAGGGGGGTGTCCAGACACCCAAAACACCCCCCCTGGTTGCGCCACTGATACTCACTAATGATGATTAACACATAAATATACACTGCCGATATTACACGCGAGTTAAATTTCCTAAATTATACACCGACATCCTTAACAAAATTTTTTGAAATATTCTAAACAGTTTGAGCAATAAAGAATCTGATAATTAGAATTTCATAATTTTGTTTACTAATTACAATTGTTGTTATAATTTGCATTGTATATAAATTGTATTTTGTCACAATTTATTTCATACGTTATAAATAAAATAATTATTGTATGAAAAAACGTATCCTCTCAACATTAGAGTCGTGACAATATTATATAGCAGGCTAACCGATTTCAAAATTTGTTAAAAAAAAAACCAAATTTTGAAAAAACCCCTAGGGTCACGGATTCGACGAATTTTCAAAACGAAAAATCGATTCTTAGAGCTCCTTTGTACGATCCTTGTCTTTTTGGCGTAAAAAAATCAAAACTGATAGAGCTGAGTACGGTTCGCCCGAAATTTAAAAAAAAAGCATACTCGAATGTGAAAATTTACAATTTTAAACTTGAAAATATATAATACAATAATTGTAGAAATTATTGTTGGCCACACAGTTACGATATTATTTAGGGAATTTTGGATTTTGATGTCGGTAGTGTTGTCGTTCTGCCCAACATTTTTTTGTTTCTTCCTTGCTCGTAATCACCTTTGGGGAGAACTGCCCGAGTCCCGTCTGCCTATTCGTACGAGATAGACGAGCCATTCGCGCCAGCATTTTTTTTTTTTTTAGGTAATTAAATCCGGAGTGTCGCCAGCGGGCCAGCGGCTTTTCCACTCATGTCCTTCTGTTATATTTTGTTTTCTCTCTCTAACCACCTAACCAATGCACATTTTAAACAAATTATGTTTTGAAATGCAACAAACAAATGTTTTATTAATAAGAATACCAAATAAATATATGTTTTAATTAATTACATTTTTACCGCACTGGTTTTGTGATACATAATAGTTAACGCTTAAACCTTTAGATGCCAAAAAAAAATAGAATATGTACGTATTAAAAATAGTGAAATTATATATTATGGGACGACATGCAAACAAAGTATAAAAATTTGGACGATACACGATTTATTAATTGACCATGTTAAGAAAATATAAACTGTTCAAATATGCGCGGTAAATAAGTTTAATCGTTATCACAACATAAAAATGATAATGCCAAAAAGATGATGGCGCGAACGGCTCGTCGAGATAGTATTCTTATCTATCTCGATGGAGATTATTCTGCAACGATTTTATGATACGATTCTGTTATAATATCGTGGATTGATAGTTCTACATCTACTTTTGCAATTTATAGTATTTACATTTAACTGCCATAATGTACGCCAATAATTAATTTGTCATGTTTGCCGTATCGTTTAAAATTGAAATTTTATAATACATATGTGTTTTATAGAAAATTAATTCGCGTCTTAGAATCTTTATTTTTTCGGACCTTTTTGTTTGTACATTATATTATGTTAGGTAATATTTTGTGAAAATATACTTTCTTTCACCATTAACCAGACGGTCGTCTAACGTGTGTGTAAACGGTGAGTATGTTGGTCAACTTAAAATACACCACTTTGCTTATTGTTTGAAAATGTCCCTACTATTGCTTACGTTGTTTATCTCTGTTTTTACTGCTTAGCAAAGTTCACCATAACAGAGTGTTCAGTAGTATTTCACCGTAAAGATTTACTGTGAATACATTTTAATTGATATTTGAGAATGTATCTCAGACGTTAACAATCATTTTGCTAAGTACTTGAACAAAAGAATGTTGAATATGGGTTATTTATAATGATATACGCTGCAGCGAGAAACGGCATCCAATTTTGATTTAGATGACAAAATATTTTTACCATTATCAAAATTTTTCTAAAAAAAAAAGTGTTTTGATCAAAATGATTCCTTATACAAAATTATCACCTAGGTACTTAAATATTATTTTTTAGTTTAAAATACATGCCTGTCTATATTAGGTATGAAGTAGTATCTCAAAGGATAATTTTTAGATTTGTATACACCATTGTCTTAGTAACAAGAATTTGTAAATACTTAAATTATTAACCGAGAACGGGCATGTTTGGTACTTAGAGCCGCGTTGCATCAACATCTCAAATGTTATCTAGTGGACTCTATAATATTTTTGCCATCGCCCTAACGACCAGACAGAGAAATAGTTTGTC
Source organism: Hormaphis cornu (assembly GCA_017140985.1). NCBI lineage: Eukaryota > Metazoa > Arthropoda > Insecta > Hemiptera > Hormaphididae > Hormaphis > Hormaphis cornu. The sequence goes on along the minus strand of CM029361.1, from coordinate 28,806,157 downwards.
AGTGGCCATAGTTTGCTTGCTGCGCAGCCTTCGTGTGCCTTCAGTGCACCTGTGTCTCAGTAGTTTTAGCAAACAACAAAAATATTCAATATAATAAATCATTTATGGTTTATAAATAATTGTATTTTTTTTTTTTAGGTATACTTCATACTTCATTACTGATTAACAAATTAAATTTTCAAACAACAAGAAAAACAAAAATGCAGGAAGACGGTGATAAGAAGCAAAATTATATGTCGGATGTTAATTCTGGGAAAAGGTTCACTTTTGAATTTGAACAATTTTTATGGGACAAATCGACTGTAAATTATACCTTTAGTGATGGAGCACAGAAAAAAATTGAAGATGAACGAAAAAATATAGAGAACGATTTAACAATATTAAACGCTCTAGAACAAGAGAGGTCAAGACAAATTAATATAATGGCTTCGTTAATTCAATTGAAAGAAGAACTTGAGCTCATGCTAAATCAAACATAAAAATGAAGTCATCACTACAGTTATATAATTACTCATGTACTGCTAAATAATGTAGTTTTTAATTCATTCGATTGTTTAATAAATTAATTAAGTATCTATTAAGTGTGTTAAGTTTTATTTTTCTAACGCAAATAATCTCATTAAGTTTTTTTTTATGATTATTAATTAATATTTCAAATTTTTTTATTTATGAACTTGATTGAGGCAGTTGCGGATTTACACATGTGGCAACCTTGGGCAGCTGCCCGAGGGTGTCAGGTCTAAGAGGGCGCTTAATAGACCAAGAGGTTGACTCAATCTTCAAACAAAATAAAGTGTGGACTGTACTTGATTAAAATAAAGTGTAAAGTTGGGCGTTGGCTAGTATAAAAATAATAAAATTGTAATATGTGTAGATGACAGGAATTGGCCACATTGAAAATACTGATGTCTGTATGTATAGATAAAGTAATCATGGATTGGCGCCATTGAAACGCGATCGTAAAATAGACCATCTTCAGATCTTCTGCATCTTACTTAGGCGATTAGTTAACTTTACCACTGTGTATTACATACATAACGCACAATGTAAACAAATTGCCTAAGTATGAGACAAAAGATATGTCTATTTCACTACCGAAAATGTGCAGTAGCACTATGTCAATGGTCTATCCATCCATACTTATATTATCCATGTGTGTATAAACTTGTAAATCAATGCTGAACGAATAACAACCTTGATTAAAGATACTATATATCTATAACCGTGGTAACAACCTTGTCCAATTACCTGCACATTATACCCATTGAATATTAAAGAGGAAAATATGGTTTTATTTTGCACTCATCTACAAATGTTACTCGTTGGTCCGCTAAACACGATATGAGTTTTAGCCTTTAAAACACTAAAATTCTATAGTTACATTTCTTATCAACATTAGGGATTCTTCAACTAAAAGAGCTGTAACTAAAAATGAAGCAAAAGTACTTTTTACATTTAAATAAATTAAAAACTGCAATTTTAGTTTTATTTTGGGGTAATGTGTTTGAAAAATTAAACCTTACAAACAAGAAATTTCAATCTAGTTGAGAAGTATAAGTATGTTTGAATAATGTGAAAAAAAAACTATTACTATTATCAAATGTTAAGGAGTATGGTGAAAAAAGGAAAAAAAAACTTGGTCCATGATTAAATTAGAAAAAATTAAGTAGTTCAAGATTCCAGAATTAAATTTCGAGTTAATACTTATACTGAAATAGTTGATCACTTAACATCCTTATTAGTGAAAAGAAAAATTTCAAATGCTAAAATAAATAATAATTTTGGATTTTTTGTTTTATTTAACTAAATCAAATTCTGTTGAACTGACTAATTGTGACTACATGAAAAGTTACTTACCTGGGTCATTCGCAAATGAATATCTCCATTTTAAATGATATTTACTATTAGAATTAGAAACTGAACTCATGACTATACTTGAAATGCAACATTTTATTATTGAAAATAAAGTTCAAGAAGTTTTTTCTTACATAGAAATTACAACCAGGATAGTCTCAAGTATTCCAACAAGTAACTGCAGGAAGGTCATTTTCTGCATTAAATGAAAAATTACTAAATAATTACGCCATACTACACATTGAAGCAGAGTCAGTAAAAGTCATTTTATTTTTTATTTAGAGTTTGATGAAGAAGTAATTTGCAAATTTGCTTTAACAAAAACTAGAAATAATGTTCCTATTTTTAATGGTAAAATAAGTATTTCAAACTACTAATATATTTTATTATGTTTGCACTTAATTGTGGTTATTGACAATTTATTATTATTAACGTTATCAGTATAAAAAAGAAAGTATTCGTTTGAATATAAATTTATGTATAGCACTGAAAAAAAAAAGTATAAATTTATGAACGTACAATGTTTTTATAGTTATATAGTTTTTTATAGTACCTATAATGTACTTATAAGTTTGGTGTTCAAGTTAGAGTTGAAACATGTTATTCAAAATTGCTGAGGGAGGGTGGCTTTTTGAAAAATGTTGAATATTTTTTGATTTAAACCTCAAAAACCTAAAAAAAAAAACTGGGAATTTTGGAAAATTTTACAGCCAAATGTTTGAAAATTCAAGATTTTTGAAGTTTTCGTATAGAAGGAATGTTTTGATTTTCAAAGTCAGTACCTCTAATGAAAGGTATATCCAGTGGTACTTGGGTAGAAGCTTTTTTTGAAATTTTGCTTACTTTTTGAGTTTTACCAAAAAATTTAAAAAAAACCGAAAATGTTATGGTAAAAAATTTTTAGGTTTGTAGTGACGTTTTCGGATAGATAAAGTGCTCCAATCGTTGCGTTGAATACCTAATAAAATTTGGGATTTTGGCTTTAAATATTCTATTCGAAGCGTTTTTGACATTTTGATTATTTTCTAAGTTATGTGCTAAAAATGGCGAAATCGCCAAATTCGGCGTCAGAACGGCTGAACCTTTAGAACTATCGTTACAAAAAATTATTCCATTTCGTTTACAAACATTTATGTACTGAATTAACTTAATACGTAATGAAAGATTGAAAAAAGTTTTTGCTAGGTATTTTTAATTTTTTTAATAAGTTTTTAAGTATATTTTTTTGTTAAATATGGTTTTTACCAGGACGTATACTAGACAACTGAAATCGCTCAGAATTGTTTTTTCAAAGGCAATTATTTATCATTGCTTTCAGAAATTCAATAATACGTTTGAACCACAACTTCCAAACCATAAAACCCACTCAAAGCGTATAGTCGCTACTCCGTGAAACTAAATTACCCCACGCAACCCAGAGTGATCCCGGCTTTTTAACCATAACTAAGAGCGACATTATAAGCCGGCTTAAAATAATTTTGTTTTAAATTTTGTGCAAATTGTTCAGATAAAACTGCTGGACCAAATTGTACCGAATTTCGAACATAGTTTGGACTTGTCCAAACTTGATCTTTAAAAAAAAAAAAATGATCTAAACCCATAGAGTGATCTCGGTTTTTTCTCTTTGCTTTACTATGAACATTTTTAAGGGTAGTAAAAATGCTCCGATTTTTAAAGTCAGTATTTTTTCCGAAAGGTCGTTGAACTCTGATGTTACTTTGAGGGGTCTCAAATTTGAAAGTTCAAAATTGAAAAAGTTACGGTCATGAAACTTAGAAACATTAATTACGGCAAACGTGTTTTTAACACAATCCATTTAGTTTTTTCGCCATAACATCCAAAATAATGATCGAAACAAGATGAAATTTTTGCATAGTATTAAAATAAATATAATACAGGTTTTATAAAAGTTTCAAATGAATTCAAAAATTTTTGAGTCAAGTATAGATCTTTGTTGTGAGTCGCTACTCCGTCAAACTACCAATGCGACTCGAGCGATTCTGTTTGGCTTTTTTTTTTTTTTGTTACGTACTATATATAGCTATCTAAATCTAATTGGAAACAATCGTCAAGTCATATGCAATTCCATAGGAAATCCTTTGCGTGCCCGATTCCGGATAAACATAGATTAGGTAACTGCTTGTTTATCCATTGTTAAAAAATACACGTATTTGTGTGTATCTATCAATATGAGTGTTTTGTTTGTACCTACGCATTACCAACAAGAATAAAATTGATTGTAATAATGAACAATAATAACTGGTCGATAGTGATAGTATTAGGTACTTATTAGTCATTAGTTAAATCCAAAGACCTTGATGGTTTCGTTAAGGGCGATTAGAGACCACTGTCTATCACACAAAAATCGCGTAGGAATATCGTACATATAAATGTAAACTCTTATAAATGTATATATATAGGTACCAAATGATCTAACGATGCGATGATTCTGGAAAACAATTTAAATTCGGCAAGTCTTTACTTGATCACGACTTTCCGACATTTTTGATGCTATTCCCTTAATTTACGCAAACCAAATTTGATTTTTGGAGAACTTAAGAAAAAAAAAATCAAAACCGTTGGGAATTCGTTTTCATGTGATCCTCGTGGCAAATACTCAAATCCGTTTTCAGAATATTCATCGCATCATTGGATCAATCTGTACGTTTGGCTACTGGCAAAGGAAAAGTTCCTATGATTTGTGTGTCAAAGAAAAAAAAATTGGGGTCCCCTATCCCCTTCATTTATTTTTCTAATAAATACATGAATCAGGCCGGGCTGTACAAAAGTTTTCTACGCAGTAAATATAAAAACAATGATTATCTATACCTATACTTACCTACCTATAATAAATTACTGATTTCTTTAGTCAACAGTGCCCTATCTAATAATCTATATAAAAACTGTAGGTACCTATAGGCTATAGTGTATAACTTTATAATTACTTACCTACCTATATACGTATTTTTTAGTAAATAGATGACAATTACATAAGTGTTTATTTACAAAACAAATAATCATGACTAAATGACTTTCGTAACTATAAATTAAAATAATCCGAATAAATTAGAAGTATAATATAACATGTTGTTATTACCTTAAGTAAAACACCTATTACTTACGCGGTTAATCGACTTGTTTTGAACGAGAAAATAGAGAACACCAACACTACCTACCCACTGTAATGTAATATTGCTTTGTAGTTTGTACCTAATTGAAAACATTTTAAATTACTGCGCCTTTGAAATGAATGAAACGAAATGATTTTGTAAAATAGGATTTCACAAAAAAAAAAAAACAAATCATAAATAATTCGAAAATGTTTATTAGAACAAAAATTCCTATAAAACTTTGGAAAGTGATACCAGTTACACCATATTATTATCTATTATCTAGTCTACACAAGTTTTCATCATAGTATCACAAGTATACATCGTCAATTTTTTCAAGTTTCAATACATCTACTAGATTTACTATTAAATGTCTTTTCTAAGAGGTTTTGTTGCAATATGATGATAAAATGTATAGGTAAATAATAGGTATATAAGTACTGCGTAATAGTTACTCGAAAATAGCAGCAAAAATAAATAACAATAAAGATTTAATAGCGAATCGTACATGATGTTATACATCTACTTTTATCCATAATACTATGTAAATTTTTATTAAGAGAAGTTTATAAATGACGCACAATCATTAAAATGTTTAACTCAAGAACTATTTTTGTTAGATTGCTACAACCAAGCTTGTTTATAATATTAGACATTAGGTATCAATCTTTATGGTTATTTTCAAAAGTTCAAAATGTTTGAAATAAGCCAATAGGTATGAAATGTTAACAATTTCGAAACCTATTAAATTAAAAATGGTGTTTTTAGTGCTATAATACGATCAAAAAATGTAAATTGATTTTTATAATATAAAGCAAATAAATTGTACATAGTTAACTATAGCGTACAGTTACAATTTCATGATTTACTTGACAATATAGTATAATTAATATTAATAATATAATAGGTGCGCAGAATATAATCAATTATCATATACTTATTTTTAGAGTATTTTTATACATATTAAGGATATACCTATACGTCAAACTACAGGTACGAAATAGTTGAATTGGGCGCACATTTTATAACAGTTTTGTGGTATAGAATGAACCTAGAAAATCGAATTCGTACGTCATAAAAAGCGTGGTTTCATTAATAGTAGGTATTTAATTTAGATAGGCAAGGCAAATTTATACTCCTTATTATTTATTTGCTTACACACCTTGGCTTCAGTCCTCTCGGATCCGATGGGTACACTGCTAATGATACTTCCCAAGGTATAAATAGCTGCATGTAGGCATGATTATCATCCATCGGATTGGAAGCGTCGATTTTACTTTTGTTAAGCTTACAAAATATTTATTAATAAAACTTTGATTTTGTAAAAGTTAAAAAATGTATAGACAATTGAAATTAAAATCACCTATAATTGACAACATTGTACTCAAATTATTATTACATACTTATAATTTTAAATCAAACCTCTGTATAAAAAATTCTATTTTTTATCTCTACAAGAAAACAGCATTTCTGCCAAGTGTAATTTTGAGTATAAAAATAACACCAGTAGCAGTACCTCCTGTAATGATACTTTACTAAATTGTATTTTAGGTGTTCATACAACACCTAGGTGAATTGTTTCTACTATTAGTATATTAAATCCCATTAAAACCATAGTTTGCAATTATTATTATATAATTTTTTCGTTAAAAAAAATACGAAAATTTAAGTTTAAAATATTACGGTTTTTTGGGAATTAGATTTTGTATTTTGATAATTATTAAGTTAAATATAATAATTGTAAATCGATAAAGTAAAACGTTTTTTTAGCCTACTTCCCCGTCACAAAATCATGCGTACGCTAATTACTCTATTCCTTCGAAAAACTGTCTTGCGAAAGTCAAAACTCACCGAGGACCATTATTATGTACAATGTGTTTCGATTGTATAAATAAAATTATATTAATTGTGATTTTGAATGGGCATGACATGGACGTCAACAAATTTTGTATTGGAACGTCGCGATTGAATATTATATGAATACCAGATTTCAAAACAAAAAATACGTTTTATACAGTTTATTTTTTTTTTTTTAAATTATTCTTTTTAATAGATACCTACTTCATATACATAACATAATTTACAAAATTACTGATCAGTTTTATTGAAAAATAATGTTTTCATAATGTAATTGAAATTAAAGGTCGTTTAAAAAAACTATTACTGGACACTAAAACTGTAATAAAAAAAAAAAAAAAAAAAGTCAAAACTAAATAATTTACCAAAAAATTACTCACTTATAATCTTTTACAACAGATTTAGTACTCGAGGAAAGTTTTACATTTTAAAAATTGAGTAAAAAAAGAAAGATTATTTCTTTTACAATAAACTTACTAATAAACCCCTACGTTTGTTAATATTGGGTTTCAGTTTTCACATGAAGCTTAAAATTCAAATTTTATTGTAGGCATCTCATACGTCTGTTGTATACAATTTATAAAAATAATTATAGAAATAATGAACAATTTTTTAGAGGAGTCACACGTGTCACAGGGCACATCAATCGTCACAATATTATAATACGGTGAGTTTTAATGTCAACATTGGTGTAATTGTTGTCATATATTAATATAGGCACGGGTCAAATGCCGAATGCGTTTAGGTAAGAACAATAAGGCACTGATGATAACGCAAATCCGTTTCAGCTAGGCTTTCGGTAATATTTTTTATCATCAATAACTAAATAAATATTTACGCGATTAAAAAACTAGGGATAAACATCGAGAAGCTTATGTAAAACAATGATTATATTATTATTGTCGTTAATTTTTTTTTAGTGACGTTTTTCTATGGGTACTGTTTGAGCAACCCATCACACAACAGCAACATGAAGTGTGTCAACAAAATAAGTGAAATAGAAATATTATTTGTACTATACAAAAACAGACAGTAAATTAGTATTGTAAAAAAAATAAAACACCTCGATTTTTATTGTTTTCCCGGAAAAATATATTTTACTTGTCAAAAGAGAATTAAAATATACAAGTTTCTTACTTTTTATCACTCCAATAAAAACATTTTCTTTTTAAAAAGAAACATTTAAAGAAAATTATGAAATATAGGGCACGTATTATAATATATAGTTGACTGAAAAAATCAACAATCTAATTTTTACATTTTATTCAGAAATACATTCAATCAATAAGTACCTACTTACAAAGTTTAATATTTTTTAGCTCATGCACGTACTTTGAACTTTGTAGCTATAGTTATTTAATCCGGAGAATTATAAATATTTGAACATTCCACTGAAGTAAGTATGCACGTCCTTTGAATTATAGTTCAGAGTTCTCATACATACGTAAACACAATTTAAAATTCTTAAGATCTATCCAGCGATAGCCAGAGAACGAGTAAAGTTTTTTTTTTATTTTGCGTTTGAAAATTATATGAGTAGATTAGCTATTAATTTTCGTTTTTGTTAATAAGTTATGTAGGTACTGATAATCAAATTCAGCTCAATAAGAACATATGTTTGCACCAGTTTTTTTTCCGAACACATAAGCAATAAATATAAAGTTATAATAGTTTTTTACAATCACAACGCACCACCAACACAGGTATAGGTAAATTTTGTGTTAACTAGGTACTCAAGATCCAATTAATTTGTTCACATTAATTTTACATTCAACTTGAAATTCGGATTAAGCTAACGAAAGTAATTTTTATCTGTGTATAGTGCCTAATCAACACTTCAGTCTTCCAACGACCGTTTCGTACAACTTAAAACAAAAAGTAATCGAACCATCGTTATAATATAATATTCGGTATACATAATATTATTATTCTTAAAAGTGCCTTCTTATTTATAACTTAATTGCCATAATTTAAATGACGTCTAACGTCAGTAGTATATACGTCTATTATTTTGACATAGCAATCTTTACATTTTTACAATTAGTTAATTTAAAATATCCAAAATCCATACAAATTGTATCATATAATATTATAATATAATATTATATATTAATTGTTAGAATTTTTAAACACTAATCAAATGACCTCAAAAGTTAGAACTATTTATTTCAAAATTATGTAAACTAAAAATCGTATATGAACGAAATAAATTATACCATTTTGTACATTGAAACGTAAACTAATGGTTGTAATACATTTAGGACGTATTTGGTACGTATTTAGAGTGTCTGTTTTGAAACATGTTTATAACTATTCTATTTTTATATCCAACATTATGAGAAATATGAATTTTAGGTATTAGAATGAATAGTATATTTTAAAAATTCACTAGTACCTATTGGTTAACATATTTTTATATTTATGACATTTATTTCTACAAATAGGAGAAAAGAATTTTGAATTTTATTTTTTAAACGCTTTCTTTACAATTTAACTATACAGGTATTTTTTTACACATTTAATCAATACATTGTGACGGATATAAATATTGTTAACATAGTATGTGTTGACAGAATTTTAAGTTCATACTTGAGCAACCAACAGACAATAATAACTCGGTACTTTCTATCAAAACCTACTTGAGTTTAATCTTTAGAGAAATTATATTTTTTATAATTTTTTAAGAAAACGTTTGGAATACTCGAAATACGACAGCTTGTTGAAGCCAAATAGAAACAAAAAAATTTAGTTTGAAAACAATTTATTTTTACAACTAAAGGATGGATTATTTTCATTATTGCGCAGTATACACAATTGTACACAATGTGACCTTTTAACAAATCATTCCAAATTAATGACCCACCTAAAACACTGGCCAACTACTAAGTCGTAGTCGCTACTCCACCAACATTCCCACCAGATCCCAACATTATCGGCTTTTTCATTTGCCTGCCAATTATCTACTATGTACTTAT
>CM029361.1:28756571-28796351 GCA_017140985.1 Hormaphis cornu | reverse complement strand
ACATAATATGAAAAATTCTCTAATATTCCAAATAGCGTTCTGTGCGAATTTTTACGCCAAAGGGATCAGGAAGGGATCTCCGGTATTTTTGGTGTCAGACGTACGTGATTTTAGCTATCGCTCTATTTTCTAATACGCCAAATAGCGTCTTGTTATTATTATTGATTTTACCAAATTCCCGCTGTAATATCAACCTGAGATTTGGCACATAACCGTTCTTTTACCATTAGATAGGTCTTGATAAAGACAACCAATCCCTACATATCCAACATAATCCAAAAAGCTGGTGTCAAATAAAGTATTAAATAGTGGAACTGACACTAAAAATTATTAAAAAAATCAATTTGGTGTTGTTACTTAAAAAGAATGTATAAACAATATATGTACAATGAAAGTTCCAACACACTTATCTATAAGATAAAAATGTAAATTTTTTAGGCCACCCTGTTTCTTTATTACGAAGAAGGAAATCTAACGTTTTAGATATATTACTTAAAGTTATACTAATTGTCCTTCATCGTGACTAGAAAGAAAAATTAAAATGGGTTTTTTCATTGATATATATACCTAATGTAAACCTATGGATTGCGCGTACCTATCTCATTTACACAAAAATTTATAACACACAAGTAACTATCACCATTTTATAATGTTCTTAAACATAAAGTTAAGAGTACCTAGTCACGAACGAAATAATTTTTTTACCTTTTTATCCATGAAAAATAATGATTTTATCTTGGATGAAATACATTTTTAAGTTTTTTCTATTGAAAAATAATTGTTTTATCAAAAGATTTAAGTTTACGTATACACTTTAAATGGAACAATCCAATTAGATCGTTTTTTCATCCATATGGATTGTCTTACGTTCATATTTCATGTTAATGGTTTTTTTCATTTAAAAAATCCCGGAAGGGTAACGCCCCCCAAAAAAAATTAAAAAAATATCAGATAAATTACAAACTGTATTACGTTATTCAACATTTAAAACTCGTATTGGCACTATTTGCGTGGCGAGTTGACAATATCCGAGTCGACCGTAGAGATAAACGGTATTCTATATAGAATCCACGTCCTAGGAAGGTGAAATACGAATACGTACTTTGACGAGATAACGCCGAACGAAATTGCACAGCGCCAACACTAATTCGTCGTACATGGAAGACCGCGCGAAACACGCGTGGGCGCTCGCTCGAGTGTTCGCGCTCAGAGTTCACGACAATAACAATATTGTAATTTGTAATAGGTACGTAACTGTTATATGTAATGTGCGACAGTTATTGTTATTATTATTAATATGCGGCTGGGAAACGGGTCCGACGATCATAGTAGATAGTAATAAATTGTTATTGCTGCCGAAGCCAGTAAAACAAAAAAAAAAAATATTATAATCGTGCGAGTCCGGGCGGTATACGAGTACACAAGACGGCGCGGGATCGCGAGCAAAACTGTAGAACGGAAAACAAACGAACAAAAATCGAGTCGGCCGAAGACAAAACCCGCGTCCCGCTGCTCGAATTATATAATAAAAACAAAAAGGATAAAAAAAATATATATATACACAGTAGGTATAGTTGACATGGGTAGGAACGTACACCGCACGTAAGTGTGCACTTCTCTCAACTATACGAGCTGTATTGAATTTCCGAAACAAAAGTCTTACGGCTTCCGCGGGATGGTTCGTTGTGAATCGACAACTAAAACTTTAACAAAAACGAACAATTAATCTGATCAGCGTTGAAAAAAAATGAAACGAGTCAGATTCGAGACGTTCCAGATTTTAGGAGTGCGCACATTCGATTCGCAGGCTAATTTGATTTCTTTTTACCGGGCTACTTACCTTAGATTTGCTCCAAATCTATCGATATTCCAGAAAATTAAAAAAAACCATTCTATTCTCCGGTATTTTTAGCTTTTTAGTCCCAAACTTAAAAGCCTTGCACTAGAATTTACAAAAAAAAAATTCACTTTGAGCGATTTTTTTTTTTTTTTACAAATAAAACTCATACCTATAGGTAATACATATTGTAAACACCAATAGTAAAATGTTAATATATCTTCATTTTATCACGTTGAACACAGAAAAATATAACCAAAAGTGGATAATATATCCATTATACTAAGTTTACTCAAATTAGTAGTCGATAATAATACCGACGACAATATTTTGTTTTCAATAACGGATACCGATGTACGTGATATTTCATATTATATACGAGATACGTCAACGGTCGATCATTGATCAAACTTAGCCTGTACGTTGGCAGTATCGAGAGCAACGAAAAAAAAAAAAAAAACTATAGCACTTCAGCTGACGACGCTGTTTCGATTGAGGAGGGGCTTTAAGAGGTCTTCGTAAAAACTCACGTGGACTCTAAACACGATTATGCGCTGTTTTGTAATTTTCACGGTAAATAAATATATACAAATAATATGTTTCAAAAATGATTTAAAATGTTACTTACGCTGCTAATGGGTATAATAAGTATAAAAAACAGAACGAATAATATAAAAGAAATTTCCGAAATTATTACTAATACGTTATAAATTGGTAAATATTATACAAGTACCTATACTGAGAAAACTCAAAACACAATATTTCATTGACAGTTGACATAAATAGCAATGAAAGACATTTTATAATTACAAGTTCTATACGTAAACAAATTATGGTTGACAAATTTTGTAAACTAGGATGACATCTAGGTGTATGAGATAATAATTTAAAATATAGATAGTATTATTATTCTATGTAAGTAATTTCGAACGTAATATAAAATGTAACACTTTTTCCATAAATTTGAGTGTATGGTTTCTGCAGATCTTAAATCGAACAGTATAACTGTATAATATGTAAATACACTTAAAATGCCAAAACTAAGATTTAGAATTTTATATACTGTAAAAATGTATTTGTGTCGAAATTGTAGCATGTAAAAGTAATTTTCTCAACCTCAACCATTATTAAATCTAGTAAATAATATTATGCCATCAAGGAACTTTTCGTATTTTTTTTTTTTTTAAATATTACACCATAATAGAGTATGTAATACATTAGATTCATGTTATATAAATATAATGAATAATTATATATTGTAAAATATAAATATATTTCTTTTCGTCTAAACCAATATCCAAAATTTGTGTTCAATTACAGATACAAATGTGTACCTACACTTTTTTTACCTTAAAAATAATATTAAGGTTTAAGAACCTTTAAATTGTTTTAAAAAATATTAGAATTAAACACGTGATTGCTGAATAGAAAATTTAATCATTTAAAAACTACGTTTTTGAATATATTAATTGAATTTTACACTCGATAGCTTGAAGTGTCATGAGTGATATAATTTAAGCTTTAGTAGATTAAACAATATCAACACCTACGTTAAACTAAACACTATCAAACATACGAATTAAGAATCGAGAAAAAATTTTAAACGTAATTTAAAATTTATACTTTAAAATTAGTCATTATAATTTATAACTACACTAGTTACTTTAATGTTAAGAATACAGTAGGTAATTGTTGAGCGCAAAACATCTAAAACCGAGCAGTAAACTCGTTATAACTTGTCTCTTTTAAACTCATACAATAATTTTTTATGATTAGCGTTTTTGGTCATTTGGAAAACAATTAAAACATTTATCATGATCTTGATTTACAATCCGATATTAATTAACACATAATCGTTCATTTGCAGGTGATTTGTCAATAGGTAGCTGATGTATACGGTATAAAGTATATATATATATATGTGTATATATTTTATATATAAAGCTTATATACTTACACCGTATTAGATTATATGAATATTTTGTACAGGTAATGACGTAATGTGTTATGTGAAAGATCAAATATTACAAACAAATTCATCCTATATTATAGAGTGTCAATAATTCTACGGAAATATCTATTATTATCAGCTATCTATGATATTTTTTCTTTCCAAAAACAAAAAAATTAATTAACCTGTAACGTGGCATTATATTAGATTCGATAAGAAATGGAAAGAAATTTAAATCGCTTAAAATGTAAAAATAATTGATTTGAAAAGATAACAACATTCATAAGTATAGGTGATGTATATAATTGTTTTATAATAATTAAACTATTTATTATTATTGATTAGTAACTGTTTCATTCATTTCATTATCTGTACGATTGTGAGGAATTATAACGACTGATAAGATGATTTAAATAAAGTTTAGACAGTAAATGTACAACGTATGTTAATTTAATGGTAGTTCAGGTATAAACAAATTTGTATTACATATTGAAAATTGTACTGAAACGATTTGTGAAATCAATTAACATAGAGCTAGTTTAAGCTGAAGAAAAGTTCGAAGTACCTACATTATAACACAATATTAATAATATAAATTGACTTTGAATAAAATGTGGTTTGGTAATTTTTAGGCATAACTACTAATTTTCAAATTTTATTGGAGTAGTGATAAATAATTTGTTTTTCAAAAATAATTATGTTTTCTTGCTTTTAAAATAGTGGAAATCGAATACAGCGTGATAAATAATTCACTGTTACACTTAAAAATGTATCTTAAATTAATTTTCTGCAAGGTTTCGCAAAATAATTGCAAGAAACTACCTTTTGGGACTTTAAAATGTGTAGTTAGTAATTTACTGTGTCATTCGACAATATGTCAAAAAAATTGAAAATTTTTACAGAGATCTATAGTGTTTACAATAACAATACAAAAACTAAAGTTTGAATAATTATTAGATTTTACTTTTGATAACCAAAGGAAAAATAGCTAATATCAGTTTAAAAACTATAATTTTTTTTAAGTTTATATATTATAATGGAGAAATATAATGTAATAAAAACCATTTAATTAAACGGAATACTAATTTAAAAACCTTTAGTCAAAATTGTTACTAAATAAGGTGGGTGTAGGTAATTCCAGCACATTTTATTCAATAGTATTTGACAAAAACAATGTTTAATTCAAATTTAAATAAAACTCGAATTTTGTGAAATACTTATACTGCCTGAATCAGTTGGTATTAATACGTTCTATAAGTTCTAATCCAGATGTTATCGACTTTCTATAAACTATTAAAAAAAAAAACGTACTTTGGCCAATACGTACCTATACACAATGTAAACGTTTATCTAGTCCACGTATTGTTTGGTACCTTTTCTGATAGATCTATGGACTCTGCAGATGTCATACATGGAGGGTTCTCAAATTTGAGAGTTCGAAGTTGCAATAAAAAACTAAGCCAATGTTAAGGAAAAACATTAAAATTTACGGCTAACGTGTTTTTCGACATAACTGATTTAGTTTTTTGGCCATAAAATCCAAAATAACGATCAATACTAGCTGAAACGTAAGTGATTTTGAAAATTTTTGGGCTAAGTATATTTTATATATTTTCGAAAAAATTTTTGTAGTTTTTGTTTGATAAAACATTTAAGTTTTCACAAAAAGATTTGAATTTTTAATACAAGGTAGACAACATATAAATAAATATTATGCTTCTAAAAAATTTCAACAACCCGTAGTCACAATTTTTTTTCTTTTTTAGTCGTTTAAAAGTGGAAGTTGTCAAAAATTGGACATACCTTTGACTTATTTTTAGAAACAAATTCGTCACTCACACAAATTAATTATTTAAGATTTTAAAATGAAACATGATATGTAAAACAAAATTAGCTATCCGAATAAAAAAAATAAAATAAATCGCCCAGTAGATTCTGAAAACGTGTAAAAAAGTGTTGAAAAATTTTGTTATTTTGATTCAGTATAACAATGAAAAAATACCCGAATCACAAAATAATACAATTTTTTATTCGCGTATACGTATTTCGACAACCATGACAACATCTTCAGCGCGAATCTACGACGCGCGATTCGGGTATTTTATTTTTTGTATAAATAATTACAAGTTCTCAAGTATAATTTAGTATAACAATGAAATTACGCACTATTGTGCAATTGATACTAAAATCGTAATAACGTCTTTTCAAATAATAGTCCAAATGGTTTGAAATTTTCAAAAAGGTTATTTAAATTAAAATTCTTTATAATTTTATAAAAAAGCTCGCTCAGTTATCTAGTATCAATTATTATAATATTATAGTGTAATTGTATAATTAATGACAGTTTTTGTGAAGGATATTGTTTAAAATATTATACCAGCTAATAATAATTAGTATAGTAAGTTCATTTTAAGTCTACTGTCTACCCTAGTAGGTTTACTCTATTTTACAAAAACACATTACTCAGCCAACGTATTACACATTAATTTTAATTTAGCACCTGATATGTTTTTACCCGATAGTGATGGTACCCAATTCGATGTTTTGGAAAATCAAAACGGCTTTTAAAATCTTAAAACAATTGATCGAATAAAGAACTATTATTTTAGTATAATATCATCAAAATACTGTAGCAATAAATTACGTGTTTAACGAAGCTCCCCTCCCTAACGAGATTTTATTGCGAGTTGAGTTATACATTATGCAAAATAATACAAGAGACCAAAATTATTGGTCTTTTTATTAAATATAATTATTTATCACAAAAACGTGAAGAGGATTAAAAATATTGTGATACTTAATACGATCCACAATTTTTTTCTGAACTATATGTACGCAAGTCAGTCGAAAGGTCATAAACAAGACAGCCAAAAGATGATCGGCCCTTCGAGACTACCTATATCGCGTTACATCCGACCCTTGCGACTCCCTTCCAGCTGCGTACGCCACTGAGCTTACAAAAATATTTCTAACACGATATCACGGATATACTACTTTAGTATAATACCACCTACCTTAATGTGGTTGGCGAAATGTTGTTGACGTCTGCCGGGTTCGTCGAAGAGCATAATACCACGTGTTTGTATGGAACACTTTTCGGTCGGGAAAAAAAGTCGAAAAACTAGAATAAAAATCGGTGAGATTCGTATAAACGATAAAAAAAAAAAAAAAAATCACCAACGTACGTAAAACGGGCGTGTAACTCGAACGGCCGGACTGAAGTGGTCTGCACTCTGCAGTGTAATAGCTAATAACGTTCGGGTGATGAAACCGCACAGGTCACGAGTACCTGATGACTGATGAAGACGTCGACAACGAGTGTTTTGAATATTAATATACCTACGTACAAGTCAATAGAACATATTAGTTATTATCTAATAATATTATAAAAGACGTCCAATAAAAACACGCGAGATAAGGCTCGACGGGTCGTTAAGCGGCTGAAGAGAGTGAAGACCCAAAGTACAAAAACGGTTAGTAATTATTATTATTATTTCTGGTGGCAGCAATACGCAATATTTATCGATTTTTATTTGTTTATTTTTTTTTTTTTTAGTTACCAACCTATGCTGCTGCAGAATAATATGCGGCAAGATACGGTAAGTAAACGTAGTTAGTTATATACCTCTCTGTACCTACTATCAATGGACAATCTGTTGTTCCATCGAGTCCCGATGATGTGTTTGTGTATTTTTACATGCGCCTCAGTGACTAATTTTTAATGATGATATCTTGTTTCATAGCCTATAAAGTTTACCTATAGCAAAAAAAAAAAATGGATTATTAAAAGCGTGCCAGTAATATAATAATATTATGATACATAACTGCGTAGGTACATAATATATAACACGTGCATTTTATGTATCATTTTTACTTAGCTTTGGAAATAAAATTTAATATCAAGTACCTACACCCTACACCCATAACGTATTAGTTCTGGCGGCCCGTAATTTACAGTCCTGAAACAATATTATAGGTACAAACATACAACTGTACCCATGTACATCGAAAAAAAAAAAAAAAAATGCTTATTGCGATCAAGGGCAAACGGAATAATATATGTAATTTTAGATCAGTTTTGAGGACATATTATGGATATGTATAACGTACTATAAGGGTATCCCGCGATAATTCCCAGGAATAAAAAAACAAAATGTCTTCTTGCTATCTAGATGAATATACAAACGTGTTCTCGTCTTATTATCTAACTATAAGGTAGATACGAGCCTGCAGTATTTGCTTTACAATGACGTTTATTTTTCTGCGGATGATATTTTAAGTAGTAGAATTGCTCCGATATGGATACGTTATACATATTTGAAAGTGTGTATGATACGTCGAAAATTAAAAGATACCTGTTACTGGACTAAGTGGTATACCTACTTTATTCGAATTTTTTTTTTAATTGTTTTTTTGAGTTAGGTAAGATCCAAAAACGAAAAATTCAAAATTATACCAAAAACACTTTAAATGACTTGACATTTTCACACATTATTGAAAAGGGTTAAGTGAATCTCTATCCCCCTTTCAACTTTTCTAAATACGGTACTGCTCGTAAGCAGTTTGAATGTAATTTAAATAGTTTCAATAGCTGGCAATGAAACCATAGAATTAGCACGTGAGGCCTATACGCATAAAAATAATAATAATTTTTTTTTATAAATAATTGTTCGCCTACCAACGATGAATGAGTAGTAAGTATAATAACTTTAAACTTAATGGTTCGTCTATCGCCTATCAGTGTATTCTTTGTGTAAATTATTTAGGTATACCTATAATATTTTATACTGATATAACGTCATTTTAACTGAACATATTATTTCAAGTTTAGGCTTAAACTCGGATCAAATGGCATACAACACCAGATGTAATATTTGTGCAAGATAAGATACCTACCATGTATTATACGTGTCTATACGTACCTAATACCAGCACGTGAGTTGTACAAGCTGCTGGTGATGGGTGAAGGAACAATTATTACGATGTTTCATCGCAATAGTCAATATTTACGACGAATTATTACAATAAGACCGTATAGTTTTACTTATGACAGTACATACTTTATGTACAGTGTTGTGCATCCCAATGAATTATAGGTATTATAGGACAGTTTAAGAATCACGTCGAACTTTATCAATAAGGTACTTGTGTCCTTCATGATAATTTATAGCCATGTTGACAAATTTTGTAATTATGCAACAAAATAAGAAGCACCCTTTTTCGGTGAAGGGCTTAAAAACGTTTTTATAGATTATATTATACCTAATGCATAACAAATAATATTACGGCTAATGTTTCCTAAGGTAATATGATTATAAATTATTATTGTATTAAGCTGATAGTCTTTGAAATAAAAAGTATTTACAATTATAATTTGTAAGTAATATAATTTCTAAATAACTATAAAAAAATACGTATGTACGCACGCATCACGTTTTTACAAACGACAGTAGGTAATAATTGGGAATATGATCAACAAAACTTCTATAATGCGATAAACTTCCGCGTTATAAACTGTAAATCTAAACTATATGTTGTTGATCAAAAACTTAGTAGGTACTTACTTACAAACATAATGCAAAAATTTTGTAAAGAAAAATATTTAAAATTTAAAAAATTGTTTGGGGTAAGATATGATTTAAATTAAATTCTCTGACTTTTTAATGGTACATAGCGATGTTGTTGGTCCTTCCACTCCAGAAAACACAAATAATAAAAAATGTAGTGATTTTGCAATTTTCTTCGTTTTCGGCAAATAACTCAGAAAATCAAATCGTTAAAAAAAAAATTCAAGTAAATAATATGTTAATTTTTAATACCAAAATCCAAACTTTTATGTGATATATAAATATATTAAATAATAATTATAAAATAAATATATATAATATATATTATATAATATATATAATATATAAAATATATTTTATCAACGTAAAGATCGGAGCCTCAGCTGTTACCCGTAAAAGTATAATTACAAATGTGGAAATTTCAATCCCATTTTCGAAAAATTTTTGGTTTTTGGGCTACAACTCAAAAAATAAACAAAATCAGGAACGGGTCGAAAAAGAATTTCCAGAAAATAAAAACATCATTATATAAAAAATAAAAAACAATACATTCTTCGCTACACGCAGAGTCTAAAAAGAGCTTTATAGGTAGACGTATATTATAATGTATAGATAGCTCGTAGAATTATACGCTTATACTTGAGTAATTATTTGTTGAAATACAGACGAAAATAATATAAAAAGCATAATATGTTATATTATTATATTGAATACTTATAGGTATGTTGTTGTTTATTAATTACAACTGATTAGTGATAACCTAAGTTTCGTAATTGATAAAAAGGTACTTATTATGTTCTATTGAGCAACAAAAAAGATCATTTACTACCGTAAAAGTACATTTTAATAAAATTATTACTATCTCTCAAAAGTTTATTTGTACTTAATTAGCGATTAGTATAGGCAATTATTTTTTAATTTAATGAGCAATTTCTAATTGCTTACAAAAATAACAATTCTGAGCGAAGCTTGGTTTACGTTTTAAACATAATATTTTGCTTATATATATATATATATGTATATTATACAGTATACACAAGTTGTAAAAATACGATAAAGTAAATTTATTTTTATAAAAATGATAAAACTTTAGAAAAAATAAACTCATCGTGATTCTAGAATCTAGAGGTATACCTCATACAAATTAAATTTTGAAAGTTAAAAATGATAAGTATATAAATAGTCATAATTTTTTAAAATTTTCAATTTTAACAGAATGAAAAAATTATTTTAAAATTTTAACCTATGACTAAAATAATTTTTAAGCCTATACTTTATTGTATCGTATTTGTACAACAAGTAGATACTTTAAAATGTCCAAATTTTATTTAAAGAATAAACCAAACCGAGCTACTCTCAGAATCGTTATTTTCGTAAGCAATTTCTAATTAGGTTTATACATATATCGCGACATAGAAATTTTTCGACTTTTTTAATGTTTACTGCGCCTTTTTTTCCTGTCTTCCTACATTTTTTTGCCTCCTTGCTGTACTCCTTTTTTAAACTTTAAGTGTAATGAAGAATTTATTGGTTTTCACATGATATGTGTTTTTTTTTCACCACAAATTTTTACGACAATCGTAATGTCATCCAATATGCCAATTTCTTGGGAACAGTTTTCGGGCTATTATGCATGTTAGTTGTTAAGTTGTCACTAATAAATTGAAATTGATTATTAATTAAAATGCGTGGTAATAATAAACTATAATATTATAGATTCATGACAAAATTAGCAATGATTAAAAAAAAAAAAAAAATCCTTCTTGGGCGAAAAACTCTCACGGTTTCAATTTTTAATAATATCAAAATCGGATTTTTTCATCGAGAACAAATTGTGTAGGCCGCGACGATGACGTGACTCTACTTCAAATTTTGTGTATTATTAATTTATTTATGTGGGTACAGTTAAACATTTAAAAAAAATTTTCAATTTTGTATGGTCATTTTACTGAAAAGCTACGTGTACATAAATACTAAATAGGTAGGTAGTCAAAATTCGATCGTCATGCCCTATAATACGTGTTAAACTGAACTAAACAATAGTTTAAAAATCAAAGCCGTGAGAGTTTTTTCCTCCAAACAATTTTCATACAATAGTCAATGCGTTGTTGACGTACGTACCTGTGTATTTGTTATACGTCTCGGCAGGTAAGAAAACGATAATAGCACACCCGCACTAATGACTATTTATGAATACGTTCATAAAATTGATAAAAAGACACATAAAACGAGGAAGCGTTTCGATTTGCTTACGTAGTTGCATAGTTTGTCAATTTTGTGAGTTTTGTTTTTTAAATTTAATGTTTATGTTTCGAGATAATTAGGACAGACGAGCAATCTGTCCAAAATTTTGGCAAAAACAAAAACTGGTCGTTTTACATTAACTTTTAGCGCAATGTATTTGTGAGCTGTTTTGTACTCACTTTAAAGTTATAGACTTTAGTTATCGTAATCTAAGGGAAAAAAGTATTACTATCGAATACGTATTATATTAGTTGATATTATACCCGACCATTGATTTATCAGTTCTGGAGAGAATAATGCACAAAAATTAAAAAATTACAGACAATCTGCCGTCTTAGCGAACATACCAACCCATACGGGTTACCCTTTAAATTTTAGGAGATAACAATTATGACAAAATAGATCTAATTTTGTCAACATAATATTGGGTGTTTGATGAAATTTCAAGTGCCATTGAAAAGTGAAAACAAATTTAATGAATCGATAAGACGCGTATTAACGGGTGTGGAATCAAACGTCTGTCTGTACTTATCAAATCTATATTAATTTAAAATTTAAATAACTGTGCGCCTATAGTTTTATGCTGTCACACCGTCCGTCTGTCTGCACTTGTGTTCTAGAAACGGTTATAGATAAAAAAATTCTGATCGCATATTCAAACTCGACAAACAACAGTGACAAATATTTTGAGGATAAGACTTGGACGGATACTTCAAATCAGGACCAAAAATGAGGTATTTCCGAAATGATTATACTTGTATAATAAAATTCCTCATCTCCCCAAATGCCCATTTGAATTTGGAGCAAAGAATTTTGTTACCACCATAATAATTCATAATATAACAAACTGAACTAATTTCATATTTCATATGAATTATGGATGTCCTGTATTATAATAGAGATTGGAATTAGGTTAATTTCGCAGCCAGTAAAAACTCATGTTTGTCTAACATACTGATCTCACACAAAAAGACGGTTGAATTTCTATTTTTGAAGGCAACAATTTAGTTCTCAATTTTCCAAATCGCAGCTGAACGGCAACCCAGAACCTAAACTTCAGAATTCAGAAAGCAGTAAGCACGTCGCGGACTGCCTATATTATAGAGCATGACGTGTCATGTGCTTTAAAACGTTATCGTGCCGTCTCATGAAACAGCTGATAAGGATTCCGGTTAACAGCCACTGATAAGACCGTGCCGACGCTCGTTACATTTTTTATCCATGATGTAGACAAGAGTTCTCTTCATGCTTTTATCCAACATCCAGATTCTAGATACGTATTTACATTTTTGGCGCCCTGCAAATTTTATTTTGATTTTTGATTAACTACACTTTTTGTCTTTACCTACACTTAAACTTTGCATTTCAAAAATTTTCTAAAGTCAACACCCAACAGTCACCCTTGTTACACTATCGCCTCTGATAATTAGCTTCCCTTTGATAGGTGCCATCGCCTTCTTTCGTACCCCTGAATACGTCACTGTTTTTATCACTGAGAAAGTTATCGCCAACGGCCTCGCCGCGACAGTGTTCTGGAATCTAGAGTTCTAAAGTAATTTTTCCAGAAATTAATTGGAATGTTTTGGTTTTGTTTAAAGACAAATAGGTAAGTAATAAATACATTTTATTACCATAACCTGTAATATTATTACCTACTTATATTCTGATACTTAGTTACTTATGTTACTATTAAGTTAAACTAAACAACTGTTACAAAAAATTCCTGAAGTCTCTTGTTTTTATGGTTCAAAGACAACTTCACCATTGTTTTTCTGGATTCTATTTTAACTCGTGGTCACTTGCACCACGTTCCCAATATTGTAAGCTATTCGCACGTGAAATTATACTCTGCATATGATAAAATATGGCTGTAACCTTACCACATTGTTATTGGGGAGGGGGGGCAATCTGAAAATTTTTAGAGGATTTTATAACATTTTTTAACTAGAAACCTACTGTTATTCTTGATAATTATGTATATGATATGTGGCCAATAATTACACCTAACTAATAATAAAGTAAAAATACTTGCTCTAAAGACTGATAAACTTTACATTTAATTTTAAATGTAATAAATAACATACTATTGTCAAAAAACTAAACAAAATTGATCAGTTAATTAGAATAGAATTAGCGTTAATAACATTGTTCAAACTATTATATTGTTTAATATAGCTGTCATTTTTTGTTTGAACTTGTATACACAACAGTCTACACTATCTAGGTGTCTTATAATGATTATTGGTATAATAATTATTTAATAAGACAGATGCACAATACCTAAGTTCCTTGGAGAGGCAACAAAGTGGTTTAGATGGGAGAATGTCCCATTTCTCCCCCTGCCTTAGCTACAACCCTGTGATAAAATAATATGAAATATGAATAAAAGTATAACATTTTAGTAAGGTTTTTAGTAAAGATTAGTATTTTATATTTTTATAAATCAAACAAAAACTATAACTTATACTCTACAACCTACGCCTCCGCCAATTGTATAAAAAAAAAAAAAAATGTGAAGATAATATGCATTCAAACTGCATGATACCCACATGCAGAATTATGGAGGTTGCAATATTTTATGCTGATGTATCTTCAGCACAAATGATCAAAAAGCATGATTGACTAAACATATTAGTTTTAATTGATATCATTGAAGGGTACTATAACAATCCATTTCAATAAAAATTCAATTTCTAAAACTACTTATCAAAATGGTCTTATCTGCAGAACACTGTTCTTTGTGCTAGTAATCACGAGTTAGTTACTTTTCTAATCTTAAGGAATTTAAAAAGCACATAGGTATATTGTTTAATTTGAATAATATCATTCTCTTGTGATTGTTTAATTTGTTTGATAAAGATACATTGTATAGTTGTCTTAAAGATTTAACTTATGTATAGTTGTAATGAACTTTCACCTCCCTCACAGCCTTTGGCTTTGAATGTAATCTAGCAATTGTTAAGTGTATACAAAATATTGTAATTAACTCTTATTGATTATATTTTTGTTGGGAATAAACATTTATTAATTTATGTATTTAACTTTTTAAGGTTGGCGTTTTGCTACAGGCATTTAAACTTGAAATTCAACAAATAATTCTACCTAAGAAACATTTTTTATTGTTTGCTAGTACATGGTGACCAGATTCCTAACTGGCCTGGATTCTCTGTTATACGTGTTTTATTACTCATACTCATCATACTAACGGTAAACAAACAAATTATAATTTATGACTGTGTCCAATGTGTGATCTTTAGTGTCGAGTGGATAGAGGATCGGCGTTAGGCGCCATTGATGATTTACAAAGCTATATTTATTCTTCAAAATATTAAATTTAATAAATGTTGCACAAAGTTTCAATATGGCTTCAACAATACTGATTATCAATTATTTTACTCTGTCTGTTCAAAGACTGAAACATTCATATTTTTCACTATCAACTATTCCTTAGCAAGTTTTACATATTTTATTGCAATCCAAAAAATATGTTTGTATCTACTACTTATATTTATTAAACTAAGTTTTAAGATTCATAGATACCTATATGTTTGTAATAAATCATTCCTTTTTAAATTTTATTGAATTGACTGTTAATATTATTTCATTCGTGTTTATTTGATTAAAACTCAAAAACCGTAGCTGACCGTAAATTGGTATTGCTTTCTAATAACTACAAAGTAATAATAAGTACTTAGGTAATTGTTAGTTGTTTTGAATTAACAAAATGGCCGTTGTTGGTGTTGGCTCAAGATAAACTGGATAGATTTCAATGGCTTCAAACTTTTAATAGTTAATACCATGTGTGCGGGATGTTAATTTTTATGTCTATTAACTAACTTTTTTTTACCAGGCTCTGCCTTGGTTTTTATTTAAATTTTGAATTAACTGTCTTGCAAATTCTAGAAAAGATAGTTTGTAACTAAACACAATTATATTTGTAATTAGTGATTGCAATATGTTTTTACCAATCAATAGTTTGTTAATGATTATTTGATTTGAGTATAAATATTATGTGAATGAAGAAATCTTCAAAAGTTATTTTAAGAATAATGAACTCAATGATGAATGTTTCAATATCCTTAGATAACTCTACAATGGCAACGGTTAATCTATCTACAAAGGAATGCTTAGATTTATCTGGTAAAATGTTGGATAAATTTTTTGAAGCAGATAATGTGTTTCCAAGTCTGGTTGATAAAATGCAAATAACTGAGAGTGGTTAGTATTAATAAAACATAGTATTTATTTAACCTACTGTAATTTAATATTTTTTTAATCTGTAATTAGTTTTATACTTAAATTAATTCTAATTTTAAAAATTCTAAATAACTTGATTTGTAGGTCAAAGTGTGAGTGGCTATACAGATTATGACTATCCCAAAGAAGAATTAGTGCTCCCTTCAACTGTACCTCTTAAGTCAAGACATAAGATACCTCTACCTGAGTCATTGTTAAAAAAATGGAATGGTATATTTTTAGATTTTAATATTTTATTTTTAAGAGTCATTAGAATCATCTTGGTATATTTTTTGATGCCTTTGTATAATTTTTTATGAAAGTTAAATTATCTAGAATTAATGTATTTTTAATTTTAATTTTAATTGATTTTGTATTTATAGATGCTCAAAATTGTCATCGTAAACTGGGAATATTCCCCAACATCAATAAAGTTTGGGTAACAGTTGATAAAGAACTCTTTTTGTGGGACTACAGTAAAAGGTAATATATATATATATATATATCAACTATTTTTTTTACATGTATGTTAACATTTTAGAGCAGATTTATTATATTTTAATGGAATGAATTCATCTATTTTTGAAGTCGCATTAGTACCTCCTAAACCTAATGTATTTCAACCTCAAGTTAAACATTTGTTAGTCTTAGCAACTGGATTCAGTATTGCAATACTCGGATTTACATTAAAAAAAATCACTGGCATTAATGGTAAATATTATCTATTTTTGACCAACAGAATAAACTGGTTACAAAAAGGTGGGAAGTTGATGGAAAAGCTTACTCTTTGCAAAGAAGGTATAGAGGAATACATTAACTAAAAGTAGTAAAACAGGGCTATCTCTTCATGTATTTTTTTTTTTTTATAAAACTGTAAATAATTTTTTGTTACATTATTATATCAATGTTTTTCCAAAACATTGATTTTTTGACAAAGATTTTTACATCAATTTCCAATATTGAGAGTATTGATAGTTTTAAATTAGTTAATTTATGCATTGTTAAATCAATGTTCACAAAAAAATTGTCATCCTTTGGTGTTATCAAAGATACCTATTACCTATACGGTAACCAAATAGTGTCCAAAACTGTGTACTCAATACTACGTACTCCCACCTACGTTCAACCATTGGCGCTTTGCTTGGTCAGTGGCGGGCCGCTGACCCAGGCTACGTTGTTGCTGCTGGAGAGTGAAATTAGACCTTGTGACAGCAGAACACCAACATTTGGGTGAATAAACGAGTTGCGCTTTCTTGCTACATAGAGTAAACTTATATTTTGTATTTATTTTTATGGAAATTCTTATTAGTATATTAATAAAGTTTTATAATTGGTCACTTATAAATAAATAAACATAATTAGGTAAGTCTTATCCTATCTGGTGTCAAAAGACAAAAGATAGTAATATATTTATTTTTATTAATAGCAAGAAATATTTGTATAATCGTTATGTAAATTCTAATCAGGTATAGCTGTTGAACAATTAGCACTCACTTCTAAAATATTTGAAGTTCTAACTGAAGGTATGATAACCACCAAAATTGTTGGAACTAATAAAGGACGTATTTTTATTGCAAGTGAAGATGGCAATCTGTTTGAATTTGATTATTGGGTATTTACTTTTCTACATTATTCTTTTTGAAATTATCAACATATTGCCTTAAGTTATATAATATGTATATTTTTTTTTAATTATGTAGAAAAATTTGGGATGGTTTTTTATGGGAAGTAGAAGACGTTGCAGAATAGTTTGCCATTCTGTTGGTACTTTGTCATCTATATTACCATCTTTTTTAACAAATGAACAATCTTCCATCATTGAAATAGCTATTGATGGAACACGAAATATACTTTACACCTTAGCTAAAAATAATTCAATTGAATTATATGATTTGGGGTCCAATGGTAAATCTACAAGTCGTATTGTTTCTTTGTCACATTCTAATTTTGAGAAACAAGCGTCAAATTTGCTCAGGTCACTATTTGTTTTTAATGATATAAATTTCAATAAAAAGGTTGATTCTTAAACTCTATTTACAGAACCATGGAAGTAGCTCAAATGACTACACCAAGTAGTATTAAAGTCATTGAAGAAACC
This sequence comes from Hormaphis cornu, assembly GCA_017140985.1. NCBI lineage: Eukaryota > Metazoa > Arthropoda > Insecta > Hemiptera > Hormaphididae > Hormaphis > Hormaphis cornu. Next base: position 28,778,418 of record CM029361.1, on the reverse strand, counting down.
GAATCGCTAGACATTCATTTGATGGTTGTATCCAAGTCTGGATTTAGATCATATTTTTCAACTGGAGCTCTGAGCTCCAAGAAAACTAGACCTTATACATTACAACTTAAACACATACGCTTGCCACCAGAATATAACAAAGTTATAGGAAAACCTAAGCCAAATTGTGTTCAACATGTGTTGTACAACAGAGGTATGTTTTATATTTTATTATTAATTAGCTTTTGTGACCCAACTTTGTCCGGGGCTTAGCCCTCCCATCAGCATACTTAGGGCATATCTTTAACTATAAATAAATAGATAATTAACATTTTAACTTGTTCATATACATTTTATACAGAGCAATTAACAATGTTGTATTAGTTTATTTAGGTTTATTGATTTTGTTTGTATTATATTGTGAATTAATTATATAATGACTATGGTTATTGGATTTTATTAATTTAATATTTTGACTAGTTATATTGTATTATATGCTTTAATTATTTTTTTAAGTTTTACGCTAAGTGATTAGTGATTGCTGATTAGTTCAGCTATGATTTTTTTGCAAGTACATATGTATACATATTTTGTTTTTGGTGAAAACTAAAAACCATACAAAATATTTGCATATTGTTCATTATTTATAAATAGACCCTAAAGTAGTGATTTTTAACTAGGTATTATTTTTAGGTAAAAAAATTCAAGTTAAATATAATATATATAATAATATAATAATAATATAATATATATAATATATATATAAATATAATATAATATAATAATACATGGCCGAAAGGCTGTGCAAAATATCAGCAAGTGTTGGAAGTTGTACACAATCATAACATTATGTTGTGTGATACTAATAAATATAAAATGTTCTACATTTTGTGTAATAATTTAAAAAAAATTTTACTATGAAAGATTAAAAATTTATTCGAGAAAATATTTTGTATTGAATAAATTTGCATTGTACCTATTTTTTACTATTTTATTTTGTTTTCAGGTACTATTATTATGGCATGTGACGCTGACATAAGCAACTATAGACCAATGCTGTGGTGTATATTACCTGATGAGTATGCACTAAGTCCTAACTTTAGTGAAAGACATTTTATTACTGATCTGGATGTGTGTCCACTATCATTTGAAAAAATTGAACAAAATTTGTTGACATACAATGATCCAAGTTTGCCGCAACCACCTCTTATTGTTCGCCAACAGTTTGAAAATTGTCAAGAATATATTGCTCTAGGCCCTCAAGTAAATCAAATTTTAATACTTAATTTTAGTTTAAATTTCTGAGCATAGCAATGAATGTATTGTTTTTAAAATTTTTTGTTTTTTCCAAAAACATCTTTTTGGGTCTTAGAATTCTTCATATTTTCACATACTCTTAAGATAGGTAAATGGCTCAATATGGTACATTGGTTGTAGTTATTATTGAAATATTGTTTTTTTTTTTAAATCATGATTCAAAAACAGAAAAGTCTTGATTTTTAACACTCCAAATGACTTGAATGCATTGTTGGAATGGCCAATAAAATATAAAATTGAATATTTTGGTTTATAGATGTTATTAATTTTTATTTTTCATTATGTATTATAAGCAGTAACTTTTTTTTATATTTTTTAGAAAATTATTGAAATATTGACCCACTTTTAGAATAGATCAAGTTTAAATGTCACTAAAAGTATAGTAAATTTAAATAAAAAACTGACCAATTATTTTAAAAAAGTTCTAACCTTTGGTAAATTGTTTTATACTTTCCTTGTAGTTTATAATAAAACTATCTGGAGTGTCAAGTTTTGTGGTGAGGAGAATTAAAGGGTAGTGAATATGTGTAAAATGATTTGTTTCAATAGTTTAATTTTTGCAAATACCTCAAAAATAACTTTCAAAATAATGCTCTAATCTTAATACATGCAGTTTATTTCTAGTTTAAAATGTTCCCTTGGACTAAAGAATCGATATTTTCTTTAATATTTCGAATTGTATGCTCAAAAACCTCCTTAAAAACAAACAAAACAAAAAAAAAACTGTAAAGTTTATGCCAAACACTTTTTCACAGAGTGCGTTTTTTATTTTTTTCAAAACTAAAATTAATCATTTGAAATACTTGACAATTTCACACAGTAAAATAACTATCAATCAATCAATAATTCAAAAAAATCGAATTGAAGTGATGAAAGGCAATGAAAGTAAAATGTGCCAAAAGTTTTTTTGCTAATTGGCAATATTCCTCAGTGTTCTGGTACGTTTCCGAATAGAAATACTAAATATGATTAACAACAATAAAATTATTTGCATTGTTTATTATAAAAATTGAAATCTCAATTTAATGTTATTCAACAAAAACTGATAAGTACAACTATTATTAGGTATCAATCTAATTAATATATCAATAGAAACAAAAGTATATTTATAATCTTTTTTTTAGACTTTAGAGGTTGTCTGTAATTAGAAACAAATCTTAAAGGGCTTTTTCATTTTAGTAGTTGTTTTTATTGATAGCGCCAAAAAGTCAATAGATTGGAATTGGTGCAATCATGTCCTGAGCAATTCCTACACATATTTGACCATTTTAAGAGACTCCTTTGGAACTTTCAGTTTCAGTTACAACCTGCATTGCAAGTGCAAGCAGTGAAGAAAAGTAATTCCTCAGAATTGGATGTAAATGTGGTTATTAGTGGACACAGGTGGCCACCAATGTTCTTCCAACCCCATTTTAGTGAATCTTACTTCAGGCTGAGCTATTCTTGTACTTGGATGGTACACTCTGAAAGAGTGTTGTTGAGAAGCTTCTGCTTTGGAAGAACAAAAAACCTGAATAATAATGATAAAGGTTGCTTTGTTTTTGCCTAAAAATTATATGTGTTGGGTAGATTATCCAAACACTTTATTTGGATTCACAGTGTGTAGGAATTGCTCCAAACATGATTACACCATAACCGATCTACTGATTCTTGGCAACATCGATGAAGATAACTACCAAATGAAGAAGTCATTTAATATATTTCTAAAATAAGTATAATATATATAATATAAGTATAATATATATAAATATAAGTCTAAATGCATGGGATATCTGAAGAAAGAATTATATCCATCCTATTGTTTCTGTTGATTTAATTAGATACCTTATAATCATAGACTCATACATATAGACAGAACATTTGCTTTGAGGACTTGAAAGCATGGTTAGGTTAGGTTAGGTTATTAGTTGTGTGTATTACTTTTGCCTTTCACCAATATCTCAAGATATTTGAAAACACCATTTCATCCCAATCCATCCTTCTATTGTCACTACTAAACCTAACAATCTAGTTTACGCTTCTTTTTGTTATCAACTGCCAAGAGGTTACAAAACAACTTTCTAAAGAGTAGAATCTTTTTATGTTTGACCCTAACTTTACTAGAATAAAATACTTTAAATAATTAAACCATATTTTAGCTAAATCTAAAACGTTGTCATTTACAATTTGTTCAGTATTTGATTTACTTAACTTGTTCAGAATCATGATTTTTGTAAGCAATGCTTGTTAAAGGCTTACAGTCCAAGGTGTGTGACGCAGTGCACTGATTTGAAAGGTTTATCTGCGTCTGGACATAGCCCTACCTTTGCCGTGGTGTTTTCAGGGTTAGACACATCTTGGAGCATATCTTTACAAATTTTATATAAAATGCCAACCTACAATTTTGAAAACAGTGACTTACTTAACCAGCAAGATTGCTAGATTTTTTTAATTTTGATTTGTTTTTGTTTGTAGGGATTAGAAATTTTTGAAATGCTTAAACCTTATGACATCCTCTGCGAATTATTGGCCTTGAGCCAAGGTTCAAAAACAGATGGTATCAAGAGTTATTTTAAAAACTTTACCGACGACCAAGTGTGTGTAGCATGTATTTCAATTATTTGTGATCAGTCGTTGAAAAACATTAAGGTTTGTACTTTGAACAATAGTTTTGTTTTTCCTTATGTTTTAGTAGCTAAATACATTCTTTATGTTACCAGACAAAAGAAAATGCAACTCATACATTTTTGGCTCATGGTGGTGAACCTAAATTGGAGAAAAAAAACATCCATGATTCACTAAACAATTCACCAAGAGTTTCTCAAATTAATAGTAGTAAGAATCGTGTATTTTTTTACTGGTTTGTCTATCTAATTCTAATTTATTTTAACAATACTAATTTTTTTTTGTTATTTATGCCCAATATAACATTAAAAGTTGGTTCTATTTTGGTTTTTTGTTTGTTGATTCTTATGTCATTGCTAGAATAAATAGAATCAATGATTTTAGGTATCTTACTGGATTTATTTATTTTTATTGTAAATTTCTTTTTATTGAAAATTTGTTTAAGAAATAAATTTAGTATACCTTACAAACTTTATAATGTATGCTACAAACATTTGTGAAAGATTGACACGCACCTACTGTGTGGTAATACCTAGCATGTACCTAGTACTCTTGTAGTGATACCACCATAAGACCAGAAGTTAAGTTGTGATCATGCTACTGCCAACATCACAACTACCGTATAGCAATTTAGAAACCCATTATGTAAAATCACCACCTGGTGCATAGTGGTCATTTACACGTTTGTCACACAAACTAAAATACTATGTTCTATAATATAAAATAAAATACTTAGAAACGTGCTAAAATAAGTATCAAGTATTTTTTTTTATTTTGTACTGTTTCATCTATTAATTATTTTTTTTTAAATACCTATGGAAAGTTTGTTTTTATAGTTTATATAATATGAATTAAGTATTTGCTCCATTTGTTCATAAAATTCATGTTGTTTTTAGGTTATAGACCAGGAAATTTTACTACATGTATGAAAACTTTTACAAACAATCAATCAAACATAACAAATTTACAATTTGAATCCAGTAGTGTTCAATACTCACCCAAACACAATGGATTGTATTTGTTTGTTAGTAGATTAATACGCCCACTTTGGAACATTAAAGCTATAAATGGAGGAACAACTGATGGAAAAACATATGTAATACAGTAGTTATTTTTTGTATCTATGGAATATTGTAGTAAATTTGTTTGCAATTTGCTTTTGAATATAGATTGTCAATGCCGTATCTCCTGATGATTGTTCATTGTTAGCATCAAATTTGCTAACATTGCACACATTTATGAACAACCATTCAAAAATGTTAGTGAGTTATGCTACATTACCATTAGATGCTTCTAGACGAACAGCTGCTCAAGATGCTTATCAGGCAGAATCAAGATCTTTAGAATGTTTGAAACAGTTGATAGTCCGTAGTGCTGAAGTTTTCAATTTATGGAAATTACTTAGTGAAAATCAATTTTACATCATAGCAAACAAATTAAGTGATGTGAGTTACTTAATTTTAACATTACTTTTCTATTATTTAATTTTGTGTAAGTTTTCAACATTATTTATTTAGTTTACTCGTGGAGAGAAAAAATTTAACCCAATATTAACTTAGCATTTAATACACATGATAACTTGCTAAATGTATGCAATTTTTTGTATACAATTAAAAAATTTCAGTATGATTACAAAAGGTACTGAAAATTATAGTAATACTACTATTTACTAACTTAATTTTATACCAATTTTCTATTTGTAATTTATTTGGGGCAAATTATTATGCAAGTGATTATGAGTTAATTATTTGACTTTTTTGTAGATAAATAATACTTGTAGTTAATTTTATTAATTTTCAGCAAGAAAAATTTATGTTAGAACATGTAACTTTTAAAGAACTGATCCTTAAGCATCACGAGCTGTGTCAGAGTTTAGTACAAAAATTATTAGATACGTGAGTATAGAACATGTATAATTGTTTAATGATTTATTTTAATTAAATTTCTAAGCGTGTATATTGAAGTATAAAGCAAATTGTGAAATTCACTGGTTAAATGGTGCATTTTTTATTATTTTTTTTTTGTTACATTTTTATTCTTAATTAATTTTATTTTCTACTATTATAAAAGATAGCTTAAATAAACTTTACTTGCTAGTAAAAACTGGTAAAAATATTTACTAGTTAAAATAATTATTTATATAATTTACATAAATTTACTTTAACTCCTAAAAACCTAAGCAAATACTTCTACTTATACCTAGAGAACTATTAGTTCTTCCTGTATGAATGTTTTTAGATATTAAGGCAAACTTAAATTAGTATTTAACTTTTTTCTTACTATATAGGGGTTTCACATAAAAAAAATTATGTTATGTACAATAGTACAGTTTTAACTTAAATAATAAAATATTAATAACATAATTCAAAATTTAAAAAAACCCTTTTTTGCTCCTACAAAATACTTGTCATATAATTTTAGTTGATTTTTTAAGCTACTTAACCACAATTTATTTAACTAATATAACACAAAAACATTAAGTATGATTAGATTTTTAAACTCTGAACAGAGTAGGAATTTGTTGTTTTTAAAATTTTTTTTTTTTTTTTTTGAAAACATGTTTGAAGTTAGTAAAAATGCCCATATTATAATGAGTATTACCACAAAAATAATAGGTTAATAGGTCTTAAATGGTACTGTGGTTGAAGTAGTGTTCGTTTATTTGTTTAGCGTTTTTGTGTGTCAAATTAGAATACATTTCAAAATTTTTTAAACAATTTACAGAACTTTAAAATTTTGAAAATTGTAGATTTTCTTCAGTTATTGTTTCTTAAGGTCTTTAACTTTAGATTGAGTGTAGCCAAAAATGAAAAAATGAATGGGTATAACATGATGTGTGTGATTTTTAATTAATCTGAAATCACAATAAATTCTTCAAAAATGTTCCAAACTTTACTTACGCTCATAGCAGGTTTCTGGTAGCTTTAGTTTTTTGCACAGTACTTTGAGCAGTTTAGGTTTCTCTCATAATATTTAACCAATTGACTTAAAACTTTCACACATAATTAAATATAACATAATACAGATTTACAATTTTCAAAATTTTCTAACAAATTTTTTGTTTTTTATAATACTTAAAATTTTTAATAATGTTCAATATATTTGTAGTTTTAGTTTGATAAAAACTTTAATTTTCTCGAAAAAGTTTTGGAAATTTAATATTAACTTAAGAATATAGATATCCATCCGCATTAAGAATAAAATCGAAAATCGTAAATAACAATTTTTGTCTACAGTTATTTAAATTTCAAAAATTGGAAAAAATCTGTCAAAAATATGTAATGTATTTAAAACCAAAAAATATGGAACTAAGACAATTTTGTTATTTAATACTTTCAATTTTGATGTGATGTGTAAAACTAAATTTGCTGTTTGCTTCCAAAATTTCAAAATTATCTGTCCAGTTGTTTCTGAAAACATATAAAAAAAGTATTTGCAACATGTTATTATTTATTTAACAGGAGTTATATAATAATAAAAATACACTGTGGCCCAGTTGATACTTAAATTGTAATAACTGCATAAATTTTTAATCAAATGATTTGAAATGTTTATACACTGTTTAAATTAATATTTTTTATATGTGGGTACAAGTTTCGAAATTTTCTGACCATTTTTAAAGAAGAAATATAACATTCAATTACTATGCATGGTATTTGATATGTTTCATTAGGGTTCTTTAGTATTAGTTTTAAAATAATTTTCTCATGATGATAAAATTAAGATTCCAAATAATTTTGATAGTTTTAAACTATTTTTACATTTTTTAAGCATAGTTTAAGTATAGAAGACGATAGATAATGTCTAATAATAGATTCTATTATTGTTCAATTTTTAAACTGACCTCACTTTGAATTTATTATTGCTTACAAGTATAATATACTACTTATAATTCCAAAACAGGTGATCCATTGCAAATTTGTAGTTGCAATAGTGACAAACTACCCACGCAACCTAGAATATTTCTTTATTTTTAGTTATAAGTCTTGGAAACTTTTATATAATTTAAAAACATATTTAGCTATGGTACTGTTGCTACTTACCTGTGGTTAAACATTTTGGTTTATAAACTTTACATCTTTATTTGTTTGATCTTGTCGGTACTTATGTGTTCTTGGTTCTTCCAAAAATTGTTTAAATTTTTGAAATTTTCACATATTATTAGAACAGATCAATTTTAAATGTCATAAAAATTCCAAATAAATTTGGTTATTTTTTAACTAAGTATAAAACTTAAAAATTTTCATTATTATGTACACTTTGTTTGATAAGTCATGTGTTTTTGTATTTAAGACTTCAAACTTTTATACAACCTTCAAAACATATTTTTCTATATGCTGTTAAACAATTTTAATAATCTCTGAGTATTTGTTTTTACTCTTATTCATTGCGTTGTGATTTCTTCTTTTTTGTTGTTGTTGACAATAATTCTTCCAAAACATTTTCAAACTAATTGAAGCTTTCTTCTTAAATAATTCGCATTCATAAATTTAAAACGTTATAAAAGTTTAAATAAAATTGAGCCAATCATAAAACTTAAAAATCTATAACTTTTTAAATTTGTCACGCTAAGCTTGATTTGAATTGTAATGTTTGTAAACAATCCGTTTAATATAATATATTATAAGTTTATACATGTATGTAATATAAACATCAAGTTACAACTTCAAATCAGTGACTCGTTTATAAAGTAAAATAGCTACTTCAACAAGCTTTTTACCCAGTCTAGTAGTTGTCACTCGCCATGCTTTTATTACATAATAAATTAACAGTAATTTATATGGCTTAATAATATATGATTAGAGTTCTCATCTCTAGCTTTATAGCAACCTATAACCTTTACGTTATTAATTTAGTTTACGCATATTAGTATGATTATACATTTACATGGAAATGTTATAACTCGAAATGTTTTGGGTAGGTAATAATTGTTTTTTATTGTGTAAAGGTATTTAAATGAAAGTACATCTGTAGAATCAATTAGTACAAGATTGCGTCAGGTGTGTCCATCTATATATCCGTCTGAAGATGCAGCTTGTGCAAAAGTAATTATTATTTTATTTAATTTCACCATTTGCGTTTAATAATTTATAAAAATCTGCTGAATTTATTTAGGCTTCTGAAATGATTAAATTGGCCCAGTCTTCTGTTGATGAAGATGAACGTAAACAAGTTCTTTACGAATCCCTAATGGTTTGTATGAGTTTCAAATTTTACTAGTTAAAATAATTGAGCTTTGTATGTGATGAAGTATAAATATCTTGTTAAATTTTAGGTGCTAAAAGTGGTAGCTCCAAAATTTAATTTGACAAGTATTTGTTCACAATATACAAATTGTGCTTATATGGAAGGTGTTTACCAGATGTGTAAAGAATATGCTGCAAAACTTGATCCAAACAATATGGCCGGTCAATATTTTTTTAACTGCATGGTTTTTAATAGAGATAGACCAGGCTATGAGGCATACATGCTCAGGTAACAATGATTTAACTATTTATAATTTTTGTTACAATAAAGTTAGTAATTCTGTCTTCCATAATTTTTAAAATGTATTTAAAATTGGAAAAAACATTAACGTGATACATATTGCACAATACTTTATTTAGGTTAGATATTTATAAGGAAATCAGCGCAAGTTTAGACTACCTATACTCAATAATGTTGAAGAATCCAACTATTACCATACCTACTCATCCCAATATAATACCAGGAATCTTAGAAAACTCTGCACTTACTCCTGAACAATCTTCTAACTTGGTATTAATTTGTTTGCTATTTTGTGTGAAATTGTGTCTGGAACCTAAAATTGTTTTCATTTGCACTTAATTGGCAGATATCAGAATTAATAAAATTGTGCATATCCTCTGATGATGAAATCATGCACACTGTAGTATATAGATGGATGCTTGATAAGAAACTAATAAGAGAAACAATTGAAATGGGAAGTCTTAGTTTGGAAAAGTTTTTATTGACTCAGTCTAAATCTGACAAAATCAATAATTATAACCTAGACGTACTGTGTATATTTTATGAGTACAATGGAAATTATATTGAGGCTGCTGAAGTTTTAGCAACATTAGTTAAAAGACCAGAGTAATTATAATTTTGTGTTGTAAAAATTGAGCTTGAACAAAATGCATGTTTTGAACTAATATTTGTTTTTAGAAGTGGATTAAAGTTAAGTGATCGTCTTATGTATTTGAGTAGAGCAAAGGATTGCTTGGGCAGTATGAATTTAAGTACCCCTGCTTTGAGTTCTAATATTTTTAAAGAAGTAGAAGATTTGTTACAAGTAGCTAAAATTCAAAATATGGTTGGTCAACAAAACTATTCTTTTATTTGCTGAATAGTTTTCTAAAACTGTGTTTATTAATTTTTGTGTTTTTATTTCTTTTTCCAGATACTTGATTTGTTGTCATTGAGTTTGATTGACGAAAAAGTCGAAATCATTGAAAGACTAAATCATCATCTGTTTACATTGAGCGAGGTAAGATGATTAAAACTTGATAATTTTATTTAATAATATTTGATTTTGATGGGAAATTGTATTAACATGAAATTATTATGCTGCAGCTTTATAGTAATTTTGCTGAACCTCATAGTCTTTGGGAAGCTCAATTGGCCATATTAAAACTATCCAATCATGACGATTATGAGCTTGTCAACCAGATTTGGGAAAATATTTTGCTAAAAGGTATTACACTTTTTACATTTATTATGTTATTAATATTTCATTGGTGTTTATTTCTTTTGACATTTGCACACTTTTGACTAGGAATGACTTACTTAGATTATATTGCAATATTTACTGTACATTATGACCACAACTGTTTTACAACCCAAGTTTTGATACAGTTTGTCTCACATGCATTTTAATTTAAAGAAGATCCAACACCTTTTTGGTTTAGCTAAATCAGCTCTAACACAGAAGAATGCTCTGCATCCATAAAGAATTGGATTTTGATTCTAGAAAAAGTATTTATTCTATATAGTATTAATTCTTTAAGGTGTTTTTTAGGAATTGAGCTAAAATAAGCTGTGTCATAATTTTTTATCTTAGACCCAAAAGCGGGATCAATTCAATAGTTAGTCTGATTACAAATATGAATAAAGGTTTGAATTGACTGAAATGTCTATGCAGGAATGTCTATCAAAAACATTTTTTATACTATTTGAAAACTTTAAAAATATTTAAAAATTTTTTGTTTTTTAAATTTAAAATTTTCAATAATTACCAACCTGTAAATGTTTTCTAATAATAATTGTTTGGTCAATCTCTAAAAGACACATACAAGAATTAAAAACTATTTTCAGAATCAAAATATGACTTTTTTGGACGCACAGTAGTTTTCCATGTTTTAGATGATTTAGATAAGTATCGAATAGCCTTGAAGGGTACGTCGTATAATACAATCCAAAAGAAAATAAACATTTTGCAGTAAAACTCACGACTTCAACTTTCAACTCTTTTGAAATAGGATTTTTCTTTATTATATGGAATAATATTGTTTGTAGGGCGTCATAATGTTGCTTATTTAAATTTTACTATCATTAATTTATTGAAATACAGTAATAAAGTACCTATATATTTACTCAGGAAAACAGATCGATTGTGTGGTCGTTTTATTTGATACTTTTATACATAAATAATTAACACTAGATTGCCGTGCACTATGAAGTGTTATAATTTTTACGATAAACTAAAAAATAAATTCTTCACACATTTAGAAGGATCATTTACTTTATAACACGAAGACACATATAATGTGGAAAAGATTGTCAGTTCAAAAATTCTTAATTGTGAGTGTACCAATAACCCTTAACCATTACTACTAAAAGTTTAAAAGTATTTACTTAACTATCAAAATAAAAATTATTCGTAAGAAAAAAATTGTATGCAGCTTTGAAGTAGAATGTGTTTGTACTTTATTTATTCTAATATTGTCTAGTAATTGTCAATATTGAAATAGTAAAAATGTGTACTTACATGTCTAAAAACAAAAATGAACCAAATGTCAAATCAATGTGTTTTAACTATAGTTATAAAAATATGCTGTACAATATGTATTTAATTGTTGAGTCTTACAATCAAAATTATTTTTTACTAAACATTACTCACATATAAATAAGGATTTTTTTTTGTTATATTTAGTTCTAAAAAGTCATAATAATACTGCTTAAAAATTTCAGCAAGTTGGAACAATTTGAAAAGCCCAAAAAAATTATAATAACAAAACAATACATATCAACGTAAAAACTTCTACTAACCAAAATTGTAGTATTTGGTTTATATTTATAGTTTTTGTACAACTGATTTTTCAAATTTTCAAATCCTTGATAAAAAAAAAACCTTGCTGAAAAGCTTGTTCCAATGTTTTGAGTCTTCTGTCTTCAAATTGAAGTTATAGATTTCATGAAACAAATCAGAGTAAATTAAAAAATTCAAAGTTCTGTAATTTGCTCAAAAAGTGTTTGATTACAATTTGAAATATAAACGTATTAAATACTTTATACACGACCATTTTTATGTAATTTGAAATGCATTTGCAATTTTTGAAATTTTGTTTTTTGTTTTGGATATATTATGTAATAGTATAAACAACATTTAAAATATGCTTCAATACCATCTATTGTTAAATAATTATCTTTTGATGAATAATATTAAAGATTAGAACACTCCTTTACTTGGAAAAGTGATTACAGAAAAAAAAAACATCATCGTAAAATCAATACATTCTTTACCATGCTCAGAGTTTAAGAAATGTACATAAATAATAGTCTCTATATTGTGAGATTAGATTAATGCAAATTTATATTGAATTTTTTCTTTTAAATGTTTTCATTTTTGACTAATATTGCTTAGTTGTGGAAGATTGCGGCGATATCTGCAATAATAACAAAATGATTATAGTGCTGGAAAAATTAAAGTCATTAGCCATTTTGCATCCAATCAATTCATCAATGTTTGACTTAGGTATGTGACCATTTTATTATTATCTCAAGGATAAAAACAAATATGGTAAGTATTAAATAATAACAAAATTTGTTTGTTGGACCATAGAGTATATTACAACTATGTTGGAGCTTTTGAACTGTAATTTGGGTGGAAATTTAGAATCCGTGTACACAACCATGTTAAGTATTGGTGCTCCTATTGAATCGCTAGTGGCAATATACAAAAAGTAATTTTAATCGTTTTATTTATTTTATTACATGTTACTTTAAACTATTATACCAATCAATAATCTGTGTGTTTGACTTTTAGAATTTATTCTACAAATGATCCACGGTGGCAGGAAATCAGCAAACTACACGTGTTGAAAGTGATTACGAGTTTAGCACGCCATTATTTAAAAAATTTTGTTCTATTGCAGTCTGGAATTCAAAGGTAAAATTACTACTAATGTGATTACATTATGTATTTATTTGCCTTTGGTTCTTTTGTTAACATCAGTGAAATATTTCAGAAGGTCAATTGCTGTGAACTTGTTTGATTTGTTGGTATTTTGCCAAAATATGTTGTACAGCCGCTTTGTTCACAGTCCATTGATTGAAGATGTAATTGCAATTAAGAACGAGCTTGACAACATCATTAAGATTTGATTTTACCAACAAACCATACTTTTGTGTACTCTCACATATTTGATTATTTTATAATTTTTGGAAACATTATTTTTCTTACTTGTAATTCTATATTTTATTGTATTATTGCTCTAAGCCTATATTTAAATGGAACAATAAATGCTTGACTACCATTTATGTTAAGATTAAAGAGATTAAACACCAAGTGACTTCTTGTCAGTGTTGTCAGTGACCTTGCTATAAATGTTTTGTGTTTTTATCTTTTAATTAATAAAACACAATTTTTTTTTTTTTAGCATAATCTGTTACAATATTGAACAATAAGTGCAAGTGTGAAACTAATTTTTGGTGTGTGTGTGTGACAGATTAAAGAAACCTCCCGGTGGAGACACTTAAGTGGTTTTACAATGTTAATGGTTTAGGTTATTATTATTATTATTATAATAGAAGGATTGAGAGAAAATATAAAAATAAAAGTGGTAGGAATTAAATTACATTGTGGTCAAACTTGTGTACATTGTGTACAAACTTTTTTTTTATTTAATTATTAAGTTAGTAGGTCCCAACACCACCGCCTTTTTAATCTCTTTTTTGGGTTTCCGGGTATATTTTTGGATGCTGATCTTTTATCAAATAATTTGTATGGTTTTTTAAGTTTAAATTGAATCTTTTGTAAAAAGTTTTAGCAACATCTTGAACGGTAGGGATAGCAAGATCATTATGTAGAGACTGGTTAGTTACATAGAAGGGGGCTTTGGTAATAGCTCTGAAAGTTTTTGATTTGAAACGCTGTATTTGGTTGATATTTGATATCTTTGCGGAGCCCCAAAGCTGGATTCCGTACGCCCATATTGATTTAAGAAAAAGTTGATAGATTAGTAATCTGGTTGGTATTTGACGTGATTTAAAGTAAGAAGAGAGCGGAGGAGTCGAAAACGATAATTTAGAGTTAGGATTTTGTTGCGTAAATGTGGAGCCCAAGTAAGTCGTTGGTTGATGGTGACGCCTAGGTAGCGGATGGAGAAACACAATCAATATCAATTAATTGTATGGATTTTCATACAATTAACTGTAAAATAACAAAAGATGAAATCTTATTCATTTCCACATGCATACATGTTGTATATTACTAATTTTCAACTTTGTTATTACTTTTTTTATTAGTACTAAAATAAAATATATATCTATGACCACGGCGTAATCGAATACGCGGCCGTGCCACCGTCACGATAAACGCTTCGTCAAACAAAAACCCGATAACGTATTAATCCGTGCTTTTCTTTTATATAGAAAATTCTCGAATATATTAATTCACCGGCCGTCCGAAATCCCGGCCGCTGGGTCGATCGGTGATATTCGATTTATATTTATATATTAATATCGTTGCATTATTTTATATCCGTAGTGGGTTTTTTTACGTACGCGTATTCTATTATATAAAATAAGGCGATGTATTTCATTTGAAACGGTGTTGACCGTTAATTGTGCGACCGTTAAATTTTTAATTTTTCATTCAATCATTGTCTTTTTCGTATTCGAAAAAATTAAAACTCACAAATTTGCAAAAACTTTTTACACCGTCAAACGCACACAAACGGTATAAAAAAAAAAATAATTTTTCCCTTTCAATCGATAAATATTTGGTTTTTCGCAGCGTTTAGACTCCGATTCGAAGTCTTATTCGTTGCGAAAAAATCCCGTCATTCTAATTTGTCTGTAGCATGAAATTCAAAATTGGCTAATGAGGACTATGCTTTATTGTACGGCCACATAACGCCGCCGCCGCGTCATATGATGAAGTCACGTGACCACGGCGTAATCGAATACGCGGCCGTGCCACGGTCACGATAACGCTACTCTGTTCGATGAGAGAACGCACGAGCCGCCCGACGAAAATTGGTTTGTTCTGCGCATCAACCCACTACCGGCCGATGTCCGTAATCGATTCGTCGATTCGAACGGTCGCACGTCACTAGAGCGCGGATTTGCATTTGATTGGCTCCGCCGTCAGTCTACATGCGCGGATTCCGTGCGTTCTCTCATCGAACAGAGTAGAACTATACTTTATATCATATATATATATCCTTATTCTATGCTTTACATCGAGAATCGAGATTGATAAGACTTCAGTGACCGGGGTCTTCTTATCTATCTCGATGCTTATAACTACGACCACGGTTGTAGGTTGAAGGTTTAGGTTCTGTGATAGAGAGTTAATTGTTATCAAATCATTGCAACTGATAAGTGTAATTGGCTTAAGCCATAATAATATACGTTATTATTTTTACTTGTTTGCTTAATTATTTTCTGAATAATTTTTATTTACTTAATACTTATAAAGTTTATTGATAAATACAATTTGCACTCTTGCAAGAATTTACTGTCTTACAGTTTATACGTCTTTCCAAGTACCTATCTACTGTAAATTGAGTTCAAAATGTTGTTATAAATTGTTTTTTTACGCAATAAATTAATTAAATGTAACAAATCAATGGGATTCATGACTACAGTATGAAATAGATTCGTCAAATCCTTTGACGATGGTGTGCTAATCGTTGTGATTAATTTTTCAATTTTTATTTCTAAACTGAATGGTTATTAAGTAAAGTATCGTTAACTACATCATGGACGACTGTACGGGAAAAGTGATTTTAGATGACTTCTGTTACACCGATCTGAACAAAGTAAATTGCACCTATTATATTATTACGATACTTATGTCAAACTGACTTTGTACACTTGAGCTTAGTAGTCACCTTGGCACCAACAATTATTGTTTTTGTTATCAATGTGTATAAATCACAAACTATGATTAAATACAAAACAAGTACTTATTAACACTCTTGCTCCTAGCAGTTAATGTTTTAAATGATTTTTGTACGCAAACGTATTATATTTATTTTTCAAATTATGTCTGTATAATAGACATATATTTATATAAAAAAAACATAAGTGGGCAGTTACATATTAGATACCTAGGTAGTTGTAAGTTTTTCATTAAATAACATAATACACAAAATACACAAATAAAATTTCTATTAACTTAAGAGAGAATAGACTGAGATGATTTTGGCATGTGACGAGAAGAGAGGAAACAGAAACATGTGAAAGATCAAGAAGAAAGAGAATCGTTAACACTTAATGTACTCGTACCGAGTTTGAAGAGTGATACAAGCCAGTAGATACGCCTAGTTTGGTTTCTTTGAAATTCTAGAATATTTCTATGGCCTTTAGATAACACTGGCAACATGTTACATTTCTAATTACACCATAATTTATTAATTATTATATTCCAATGCGTTGTTGTTAGTGGTATTATTAAACAACTTGGCACCAACCACAATTTATTTAAAAATAATAATAAATTTCAAAGCCTCTGAAAAAATATTATCTTTACCTAGGTATTGTACTTGTACTTCAAATTGTACCTATATTTATGTAATAAGTTTCTATGGTCTTAACGTTTGTTTAAAGTTAAAAAAGAAAAAACTTATAATGTGGTGTAAAGTTTTTAATTCTCGTTTAATGGTAATGTTTTTAATTTTTTCCTACTATTATAGGTACTGGACACTGTAAAAGTAATTGCTACTGATTCAAACAATGAAATATGCAAAGAAACGTCCATACACAAATTGTTGCAGGTATGATGTAACATTTCAAAATTAAATAAGTAACTGCCAAATTATTCGTGTTTTAATATGTTTAGAATTGTATCAAAATGTTGACCGATGGAAAAAATGCTTTGGAACAAGTAGAAAAAGAATGTTGTACATCGAGCATCATTGTCACCAACCTCATATCATATGAAATCGGCGTAACCATATCATTTGAACACTGTTCAGAAAGTAACCTCATTTATGGGGATTTATTAAACAATGTAAAAGAATTACTCACTGAGATGTTTAAAAAAACATCAGAAATACAGACATTATTTTTCAGTATTTTAGAAAAAGTTAATTTTGATTTCAATTTAGATGGCGACCTCAGTTTGTTACTTGACGGTAATGTATTTCTCATACTATGTTGATTTACTAAAATCATTTTTAAATAAAATTGTACTCTCCGAGTATTGTGGTGTTTGTGGTGATATATTATTCATGTAATATGTTTTGTTCATTTTAGCATTGAAACATATTTGGCATGCTGCCAAAGCAGTATATTGTGCTAGTAATAAAGTTATGGCATCTAATTGGAAAGTGTACATTACTATATCACAGAAATATTTGTCACAGTTAAAAGAAACCATTATAAACGATAAACCAATTGAATTTTTCTGCGCTGAGATAAAGAAAACAGTTATGTCTTTCCATGATATTAATGAATCATCATTGAAATTATGTACTTACATGATGAGTGTTTTGGTAAAACTTTGCTCATATGGTCGTATGTTGGAATCTCATAATTCATTAGTTGAATTACTTATATTTTTGAACTGGTAAATCATTATACACATGAATTATCATTGGATATGTATTTCATTTTACACATTGGTATTATTATAATGTTAAACATGTTATACTTTTTCCCAGCTATTGGTTGCCCGAAACTGAAGACACCGCTGCTGTTAAAAACAGATTATTAGAATTTGTTAATAAACTAGTATTGATATCAGATGAAACATTTCTGAAGGTATTTTAGATGTTAATCCTATTTATTTTATTAAAATGTGTTTGTGCTAAATTAGACTCTAGATTTAGTACTAAACAAATTCTTAGACATTTTTTTTTATGTTTCAGGTATTTCAATCAATTTGTAACAACATTTTAAATAATAACTCATTAAATGAAAAGGTGTCTGCATTGTTTATTGCAAAGTTGCTGTTGAACCGTTTTATTGAAATTCCATGTGAACAACAGTCTTTTGATGTTATCCTCATTATTTTTCAAATGATTAAGAGCACTGATTTGTCGATGTGTGTTAATAGTATAAATATTTATGAGCCATTGTTAATAAATTTAGTTTCAGTAATTTTAGTGTCTGATTACGAATTGTTTGAAAAAGTAGAAAAAATATTAATTAAAAATGTTCTAAATACTGATTACTGGCCAGCCTTATTTAGTTGTGATTTATGGATTGCCGTAACAAGGTGTGATTATTTAGTCAGTTGAAAAACACAAAATACTTTTGCTATAATCAGCATTTATTAATGTTTTTTTTTTTCAGATACTTGTCTCCCGACATGCGCATTGTGCAATTTTCAAAATTAGCTAAAATATTTGAAGCCCTTGCTGGCCTTCAGTGTTATACTCAATGCCCACAACATATTTATGTTGAAATGTTGCTGAAGAGACATTTTGCCTTAATAATTGATAAAAAGCAATTAGTTAATACTTGCCCACAATTCAAAATGTTTAGTTTGAAATCTGCTGTTGGAATACTTCATGTTCCATTACTTTCAAAATATGACCGTTTATCAGAATTGGTAAATATTTTATTCCAAAATCATAAAATAACAATCAAATATCAAGTTTTTATTTTTCTTCTGGCAATTTTCGTACTGTTTTAGAGTTCAATTCATTTCCTTAAAATAAACCAAATTTAATTATGAAAAAAGACTTTGACGCATCAAACCTTTTTTCTAAGTCATTGTGAGAGTTGAGTTTTTATTATTTTATTTTAAAATATTTTATATTATTACATATAAATTAATGTAATTTGAATACTTTTTTGATAAACGTAAAAAATAATGTTACATATAAAATAAAAATTTGACAATAACCTAAGAAAAAGGTTGTATAAATTAAAATATTTTTTTAAAACTAAATTTGGTTTACATTAAGTGAGCAAATTTGACCCTAGCTTTTAAGTCTAATTTGTTGTCTTATAAACAAAACAGTATTCAAATAGTGACTTGTGCTGTGTTTGGGATACCTTTCTGGAATGCGCCACAATGAAAAAAAACACAGTGCTTATTACAGATCAACTTTTCATTCGCACACTGATGATTGTTTACTACTCACACAACTACAGCCCTATATGGCGTACGTTATAGTAGTTGATTATTTGATGCTCCTTAAAAAATGTTCTCCCCTTATCAATACATTTTTATTTAAATAACTTATACGCTATATTTTGTTTTAGATAAAAGTTGTTGATGTATTACCACATCAAAAGAACATTGATCATTTAAATGAGGATATTTTACATTTATGGGATTGTGTGAGGGATGAACACCCACCACATTTTATGTGTGCATTGATTGAAGTCAGCATTAGTTCCGAACAACTATTACAAACAGTTTTTCCAAAGGTATTTTCACAGTATTCTAATGATGATTTTAGAATGTAACTAATAGAAGAGCCTTGAGATCCTTAATTTATTTTTGAAAAATATGAAACATATTTAATCATAATTATGATTTGCACAGGCTTAAATTTGACTGGAGATAAAGTCACTTAAAACTTAATTAAGATTTAAAACTTTAACAACTTTGTCAATAGTAAAAATAATAATTACACTAAGCTTAAACAGATGAATTTTAAATTGTTTTTTTAATAGTATATAAAAAAAATATTCAATCTTCCTAATGTTAAACCCACATTAAAATTAGCATTGCACATTCTAGTTTTTTGTTTTGAAATTTACTAAACATTTTAATTTATTAAAATACTAGTAGGTATGCAGTGTTAGCGCTAGGTTTTACGATGGCCCTTACTAACAGCTTATTTAAATTAACAGTGAAATTATATGTTTTACCTTCTCTAGTTATTAAATTTGGACTTTTTTATTTTTTTTCAAATAATTTTGTAGGAATCAATTCATATATAGATTTGTAAACAACCAATTTATTACTCTCTATTTTCTCCTCTTACTTTAAAAAACAAATTAATTAAATTAAAATTCTACATTAGATGTATCTACTAATGCAAGTGAAGTTTTATCTGGACCTGATAAACTATAATTATTTTATATTTGTTTCATTCACTGTACATTAATCAATTAGATCTAGATGAATACAATTTATATTGAAGCTGGAATCTATTGAAATGTCTGTTTTTATTATTGAACTGTGCTATGATGCAAAATGCATTAGCCTTTTAATTTTAAAAGTATTTAATTTGTGTAATTGTTTTTTAGGGATCATAAAATAAGTGTTATTGGTGTTATATTGTTTTTTACAAACATTACAAAGTAAAGTTCACTTAAATTCTTGAGTAGTGTAATTATATTTATGATAATATAAATTAATAATATTAAATTTTGATTTGGAATTTTCAAAATTTTGGTTTGAGTTTTCATCTGTATGTTGTTTATTATTGCTTATTATCATTGAAATTTGATCGATAACTATTACTATTATTGTTTCTTAAATTATTATCATTACCATTATTATAATTATTTTTTTTTTCTTTTATAATATGTTGAATGTTTTAATGTTTTAATGGAGCACACACCACAAAACATTTTTTCCTTCAAATTGTTATTAAATTAATGTTAAACTTCTATTATTCAAATCACTAGAAACTTTTTAGTGAAAATATATTACAAAACAAATGATTACTCGAGAAATATTAAAATTAGATTATGATCTGAATGCATATGATGTCATTGTGCCAAGCGCAAAGCATTTGTTATATTTTACTTGTAAATGTTGTTTGCGGTACATAATGATTTTTAAGCATTATAATTTTATTTTTATGATTAAATTACTAAAAAATCTGTGAAAAACAACACGTTTAAAATAATCAGGATAATTTTTGTACAATATTTACCTGTTTTTGGTTATTAAAACTAGTAAGAGTTATGATCTTTAGTCCAAAAAAATATTACGTGTACATTTGATTTAGTAATTTTATCCGTATTTACAAAAAAAACATAATATTTAATATTAATTTCCATAATTATTTTGCGATGAACTATGATCATTGAAAAAAAATATAGGATTTATATGTAAAATACCACCAAAATTTATTATTATCAGTATTCTGTATTTTTTTAATGAGATTACAAAATGTGCAAGCAAAAAAGTTTTAGAAATGTGCCCAGTTCACCACCTACCCTTTTCCCCTGTGATGTTGTTATGTAGGTACGTTTACACATTTACAATTTATAAAAGTCATGTAAAACTAGGTAACTAACAATCAAAGATAATAAATACCTGACTGGCAGCTATTATAGTTGAAAATAATATTATTATTGATAAATTAATCATATTTACATACTGTTTTAACTTTTTTACAAAATATTTCAATGTTTTTTTTAGTTACAGTACCTATTTAAAAGGAATTCTTCTTCTTCTTCTTGGGTATTATCGGCCACTAGGACCATCCCGTCAAACAACCAATCCTCCATGACTCTCTGTCAGCTGCTTTTGTTTTCCAATCTGGGCCACCGTTCAGCGATTCCACGTCTTTCTTTATTAAAT
>CM029361.1:28722134-28756471 GCA_017140985.1 Hormaphis cornu | reverse complement strand
GATCTTCCTTAATATTTTCCTTTCCAGAATACTCAGTTTGTTTTCCTATTTAAAAGGAATAGTACTTTTTATTGATATTTGAAAAATTAAACATAACTCATTGTTCAAATTGTATAGCATGTATAATGTACACAAAATGTTCAATATATTTTGTGCAATAAATCTGTAATGGGGATTTATAATATAGATAACGTCTAATAAATTAAAAATTTAATCAAATTTATGAGCTTTTACAGATTATTTCTCAGTGTTTTTATCTTAAATTTCTTTTTGATTTTGAGTATGAAGCCCATTGCAATTTTAAAGGTTTCACATACTTACCAAAGATCTCTTATGCCCGGTTTACACGATGCGTAGTACTTGTCGTCAGTACAGTTGTGGTTAGTAAATAGAACCAGGTACTATTCACTTGCACTCAAAATTTCACTAATACTAAGCACTATTATTGACGATTACATTGTACGAGTGACAAATACTAATGACAAGTATTACGCATTGTGTAAACTTTGCACTATAAGTGTTTCTTAATGTAATCAAAAAAATTAATTATCAGCTATTTTAAGGCATTACATTTTTACTGTAATATTTTTAAAAATAATTTCTGCAATTGATCATGAATGATACTGGTAGTTGTTAATAGTTTTTTGTTTTTACTATAGATGTGTAAAGTATTGAGCTCTTGTACTATTGACGATACGACAGAAATGAAGCGTTGTAAACTAACGTTGGTGCAAGCAGTACTATTGTTTGAGCCTTTTCAAGAAAAACTTATAACAGACATTTTCCTCAAATATTTGTTCGACCCTCATCCAATGGTACAACAATGGACTGTTGAAACTATTGTGTATTTTTCTAGTGTAACTGGAAATCAAAATAAACTGATTTCTATGTTGTTTAAACAACCTCAAATTAGAAGTATAGTTACAGACTATTTGGAAATGAAAATCAACCATTCATGGGGTTATAATGATAAAGTTAAGTTTTATGAGCAATTGTCACAAAGTGGAAAATTTCAACACAAGTGTTCATTTAATGATAAGATTGAAAAAGTTCTAGATAAGTTAAAAACGGATGTTGATTGTTTGAACAATATTGTAAGCAAAAGTCAAATGTCAGCACATGAGCTTAAACGATTAAACGAATGTTCCTCTCTATTAAGTGATTTATGTAAAACAGTGCAGTTCCAAATTTCTAATACTTAATATGGAGTTTTATTGTCAACTAATAATGTTTGTATTGTGAAAATATTAATTTTTTTTTTTTTTTTGTTATGAATGTGTATTCGACTATAAGTTATTATTTATAATAAATAATAAGTACGTTTATACAATTGTTCTTGTTTTGAAAAACACAAATGATTGTCGATTACTTTATAATGTTGAAAAACAAATAATACGACTAAAAATCTATCAATTGTTAAGTTTAGTTTAGAACATGGACATGTTATGGATATGTCTATAGTTTTAGATTATATGAAAAACTTATTAATTTTAAACTACAATTGACAGAAAAATACAAGTACAAATTAATTTGGTAACTAATAAAATTGTTAAATTTAAAGTTAACATACTGGTCTGTTTATTATCGAACAGACCAGGTAAAAAAGTTTTTATGTTTTGAAATGGTTACTTTAATACTTTGGTAAATCTAATTAATTAAAATACTATTGCATTATTTACTCTCATAAATTATTTTGTTTGGGTTCACACTTTTTGCTGGTAAGAAACGTCTTTTGTTCAACACCGGGAGTAATTTTAAATATAGTCATCTTAAAACATCTTTTAAATATAGTCATCTCAATTATGTAATAATCTAAGTTGAGGAATTTTTCTACTAAAGTTTGATAGCTCTTAGAAATAATTGTGAGAATCCATTCGCTTCATACTTAGTTGATGTGTTATGTGTTATTGCTTTTAATTACTGCAACTACATAGTCGAGGGTGTAAAATCAAATTTATTTCTAGTAGATTACAGACTTCTCAGATGTTGTACATTTGTTTGTTTTTTGAAAATGACTTGGTTCTGTCTTATAAATTTAGTAGTTTGATAAAACTTTGATGAGTATTTTTTTAAAAGGATAAAATCAATAACTTTAATAATCACAACCAATACGATGTATTATAAAGTTCAGGTTGTGGGCAAATTATAAAACAGTATTTTACGATTTATAAATTTATATTGCGTGGAAGGTTTTAGTCAAGAAATTTTGGCACCAACTACTCATCTACTATACTACTCATCAAAGTCGCATCACCCTCACAGCGCACTTCAATAATTATAAGTTAAAACAATGCTGGGCGTTGCTTATTATTACACAAATAATAATTTACATAAGTTAAAACGCGATACAGCAATTAAATCATAAACAATACTTCACAGTTTAATAACAATTATAAAATAAACTGCACAACATTTAACAACAAAATAGATGCATTGGTGGAGTCCTCAAGTACAATTCTCCAATTGAAGTGAAATTTTTAGTCGATAAAAATAGGACGTTCAATCTCCTGTTTGATTTTTGTATATATTTTGTTGGTTTTTTTTTAATTATAGGACGATAAAATAATTTTCTCGTGCAATGAAAAAACATCAAAAAGTTTTGAATTTTCCATCAGTTTCAACCTAGATACCAATACTGAATAGATAAATGCCAAAAATATATTCCAATAATAGAATAAGTTACATTTCTCTGCAGTGGACAACGAAAAGTAAGCACTGCAGACACAATAAATATTATGAAAAAGAAAGGAAAGAAAAGATCTTAAGACAGTAAATTTCTACAGGACGCTTGTATAGCTTGATACCGTAGATTTTGTAAGATTTAATTAGATGTTGTATATCGTTAAATTTGTAAGCGATTAGAAATTGCCTACGAAAATAACAATTCTGAGCAGAGCTCGGTTTACGCTTAATGAACTCTTTTTTTAAAATTTTTAATAAAAAACTATTAAACTAATCAATTTTATCGTGGCATAATGGAGGTGGTTCACCAAGTACGAAATTTGGATTATTGACTATTGGGAACAGTGTTCCCCGGGAGCTATTGCTATAATTTATTTTGTGGATTGCTAATCACGTCAATATTCTTATCAAGAATCAATAATTTGCACTCGATCCATGGGTTCCGAAATTCATTTGCTCGACTTTTGGCAAAAAATAAAAATAACTTAGTAGTTAATAATTTAAAAGTCAACTCAAGAAAATCCTAAATAAAAAAAAAAAAATTAAAAATAAATATACATACGTTAACAGCAAAAAAAAAAAAAAAAAAACTACTAACAAATCATCACATCTTATCAACTGCCATCTTTGTAACCTTATAAACTATGGATCATAATATACAATTGTATTTTATTTAAGTTTCAAACACTGGTAATGGTAATAACTGGTATGCATGCGATCTGGATTCTACATAGCTCTATGATTTTTGGATTTGAAAAGGAACAGTTAAATTTTTCTTGATGTTTTTATTATCTACGTCCGTTATCATGAAGACGTTAAGATTATATAGTCGTGATTGATATTAACTGGTGATCTGAAAATAGGTACAAGTAATTTTATGTTATCTGTGCACTATGGTTCTTTGGCTTTCAGGTTTTATATTATATAGAACACATGGTTTTATAGTCATGATATAGAACAGTGGTGCGCAACCTTTTTGATCCTCCCAAAAATTATTTATTTTGATAATACGACCCCCTTCCTACCAACATTATGTAATTAGTATATAACTTTTTCATTCAATGTAAAATTATTGGCGACTCCCTAATAAAATTTCGCGACCCCCAGGTTGCGCACCACTGATATACGATTACGACGATAAATACGAGCGTCTCACGCCAGCCTGTCTTTTTGGCTTCCGATGCGCGCGCATCACGGCAGCCTCTAGGTTAGGGTATTTTCCCAACCAGTCCTTGCTTACCTAACCTTCATACCACCAATCAGATTTGAGCTTCCTCCGGAATGAAAACGATAATAGCCTAAAACCTATTGCATCCAAACCTAGACACACGGACTGGTGATGACGTATGCGGTGCGCGAACGTGCGCGCGCATCGGGAGCCAAAAAGACAGGCTGGCGTGCACGGTGTGTCGATAAATTGTCATACCGTATTCTATAATAATAATATATAATGCTATAATAGTATATGTTCATACTTTCAATTGTCAAGTTGCATATTGTTTCGTGAGACGTGGTGCGTGAATTGCTGCAATTCGTGACATGATGTATCATATTTTTAATATTTATTACTTATTTTTGTAAAATCTTTAGTAGTTTGGTTAATCAATGAGTGAGTAACTATTACAAAATGGCGATTACAAACGATGTTTGGCAAATGTAGTGATGCACGACCGAGGTGCGTAATGACTGTGCGGTGTGTTCCATTTTAGTTGAACTAACTAAATGTCGAGTCGTGTTGACCAACTAATGCGAGCTTTTTGTATGCATTTTTTAAATACCTTTGCAAAAAAATTGGAATATAAGTACCTGTATACTCACGCGTAAGTAGCTAATTTAGCCGGTTGTTACAATTCTTTTGTCATTTGTGTCTAGACTCAAAAGCGTTATGCTAAAATGCGTTTTATCTACCGAGACCCAATTTTTTTGTTAATGTACCCAACATTTTCCAACATTTTCTGACCTATAATGTATAAAGGTGCCTAGTATAATTAGCGATAGACTTTGAAGTATGGTTTACATGTAGTTTTTGTCACTGAAAACAATGGTGTAATCAGAATTTTTCGGTCGCACGCGGTTTCAGAGTAATAAGAATCTTACGGTACGCAGTTAGGTAGTGTGTTAATGCTTTAAATTAAACGTTGATGTAGAAACTACGGGTACCTATATAGTAAATAACTGTTATTTTAATCAACTTAAAAGTTGCTAACTTTGAAACTAATGATTTCCGCCAATCCATCATTTTTAAAACGTTGAAATAAGGGTGTTTGGAAAAAGAAATTTAAATTTGCTCACTCCCATAAACTAGAAAAGTTCCCAAATAAATAGTAGGTACATAAAAATGGAAAAAAAGAGAATTTGCTCTAATTTTGAGTGTTATTATGTTTCAATGTGTTGAATGGTCACATTCCAATAAGATGTTGAATAATTCAAATGACTGTTAAAATTAACAATTTTCACTTAAGGTCTCACCAAGATCTTAAGGAACCCTTGTACTGAATATGGTGAAAATCAATTGAAAACTGACCTGTAAAGTGCATGCCTATAGATGACTAAGGTTAACAAACCTAAACTAGACCAATATAGGCGAAATTATAAAGTATGGCACAAAAGCCCTACATACTCATCTCACTGTTTGTTTCTAAATTTTCCATTTTGCTACATTATGCTGTGAGTGGCCCATCTACCTCGATTAATTAATTTTTTTCACCTGTAGGTATTATATGCTATGTATAAAAAAATGTACGTTCAAAATTATGGTAATATACACTGTCAGATTTGAGTAGTTTTAAAATAATGGCATTTTAAAGTGTACAAGATTTTCTACAGTGCCCAATATCCATGTGTATCTGTAAAGTTAAGATTTGTAATTATTCTATCTTTTGTAGTAATATTTTTTTTTCTATTTTATTGGGATTGGCATTAATTATATTATACATAATCAATGGTATTGGTATGTTATTGAAAACCAAGCTATTATTTAGAGCCAATTGACTATTGTCAAAACTAAGAAAACAAATAATATTTCTCTTAAATTTATTGTTACAATTTGTCCTCGGATTTGTCTAAGTACCCAATTATAATTTTTCAGATTTTATGACTGCTTTGAATTTTGATTAAAATAAAAATGCCCAAGTCTAAATCAAGGAACGTAGATGAATATTGTAAGCAGTGCATACTTTGTGAAAAAGTCGGACAATTTCATGAAAATGACATAGGTAAGTTGCTGGACAATGTTACAAAATGGAGTATAAATAATTCTACTCAATTTAAAAGAATAAAGAAATTTGAATGCCTTGTTTGTTATTTTAAAACCAATATATTTTATGACTGGAAATGTCATATTATGTCACTATATCATTTATCAAAGTGTCACAGAATTGAAAAAGTTTACTCATACGTCTGTTGCAATAAAGAATGTAAAGTCATATTGTACGGCACTGAAGAATCTCTAATGAATCATACACAAAAGCATACCAGGAAACAAGATAACACTATATGTCTTTATGGTATACCCATTTTAATGGTTGAAGTCATGAAACGTTTTGGTATCGAGCAAGATCCTTTATACTATTGTTCTCATTGTCAAAAATTTGCAAGTTCTTCAATTCATACTGAAAATGAAAAAGTGTTATTAAAAAGCTTGAAATGTCCAATTAAGATTTACTGCAAATTTTGTAAAGTTTTTTTTCTTTCTAGCCCTGAAATGATTGATGTTCATTCATTAAGTGTAGAACATTTGACTTTGAAATGTTTTGACGAGTTGTGTTCTATAGTTAGAACAAACTCAAAAAAAATAAAATTATCTGAACCAAAACTTGATAAACAATCAGATCCAAGTAAACAGGATGATTTGCAGCCATTTATAAATTTATGTGCCGATAAGTCAATAAAATTGCCAATGATAGTGTTTAATAGATTTGAAAAAGTCAGTCTTTATGATGGTAAACATAAATCATGTAAATGCAAATC
Organism: Hormaphis cornu; assembly: GCA_017140985.1. NCBI lineage: Eukaryota > Metazoa > Arthropoda > Insecta > Hemiptera > Hormaphididae > Hormaphis > Hormaphis cornu. Next base: position 28,749,820 of record CM029361.1, on the reverse strand, counting down.
ATGCAATGTTTCAGTCAATTGGGATGGTAGCGAAATTGTATCACATTTGTCAAAATGCTGTTCTGGTTTGGATTCAACTGGCTCTAATAAAATATCCATCAATACTTTTGTGTGCAATGTATGTAATTATTATACAAATGTATTTTCAAATTATCAAAGACATATGGTTTCTTACACGCACCTGTCTAATTGTCATGAAACTCATAACTTGTATTCATATTTTTGTTATGAATGTAATACATTCATGTATAGCCATGAAGTAGGCATTGCTAAACACTGGAAATTACATTTTAATGTTATTGTATCAGAAATACCAGTATTATTTACATTTATGGCAAAAGTTTATAAAGACTTCAATATAAATCCAAATACAGTAAATATTGTCCATTATTACGGCAAGAATGAATCAAAACAATTTTCAAAATTAGTCTCAATTGTGTGCCATTCTTGTAAAATTGAATTTCATTCGTCTGTTAATGATTATGATATGCATGAGATGACTAGCGAACATATAATTTTAAAATTTTTATCAACTAAAATATCCGTAACAAACAAAAATAGTCTTGGGAATAGTTTAACCATAAAAAGCCAGACTGTTATTACAAATTCTGTTGTAAACAAATCAATCCAGGATGTTCCTTTACTTCAAAACAATGACCATAGTGAAATCACTGACGATGAGCATCTTAAAACATCTCATGTAAATAACAGTAAGTCTTGATTTAAAAGTTTTATTTTCTATTAATAAGTATTTATAAATGTTAAACAGTCAGTTGTATACTATAATTATTTTTGTCTTTAAACATATTGGTATCATTAGAATGAGACTGTGCTGATTAAGCCCATTAAAAATGTCTTTCTGTGATTTTTAAATTTACAGTTAGCTTATTTGGAAAGTTTGGCAATTTAAATGGTCTTACTTCTACCACAATAAGCTTTTTGGCTTAAAAGTAGTTCAAAGAAATGTGTAAAAACCTATTGTTACCTAGGCCAATACTTTCTGTAGGACATTAGGTAATAAATATTAATATAATATCTGTGTCTTATTTACAACCAGCTACTGAATTTTTTTTACTAGTTTCCATTAAAATTTATGCACCTTACACCTTTATGAACTATTTGATTTCATTGCTAATTTTATTGAGTGTTTAATTTAAGATCAGTTATTGTTATTTTTATCTTATCCCATGCGGTTTAATATGCGTTTATTAGTTGATGTATCGACATTGGTTATCTTTGACTTTTACCTTGCTTGCATGTACATTTAAAATCAAGTTTTTTCAAACAGTTTTTAAGCAAGAATAAAAAGTGTTTAAATATAGTGATTTCCCTATTCTCTTTTACTCTGCAAGATAATTTATTCAGATTATAATGTATTGGTTTTAATCTTGCATGGAAATGTAGCACTAGTTAAATTTAATTAATAATTTACGAATGATTGTACCTAACTAATACCGATTTATAATATTTAATTCTAGGTCAGAGTATTTTAGACAAAAATTACACAGGACTTTTTGAAAATGTTGAAAAAGACCAGGTATTTTTTAAGTTTAACTAATGTATATTATATAGTTGAATGAAATTATTGAAAAAATAATCATTGTTATTTATTTTATAAGACTTTTTGAATGCAATCCTTATGTTGTTGTGTAAGATGGCGTGTGAAAACAAACATTTTCTTAATATGACAACTTAAAAGCTCAAATAACTTAAAAACTTAGCTAAAATTAAAAAATTTGTTAGTGTTGTTTGTATTCAAACTAGGGGCATAGTAATTCACCCTTGAAATGTAGTTCAAATTTATTTTTAGCTTGTAATAACTATTTACTAATTTTATGTAAAAAAAAAAATACTTACTTAAAATAATCAAGGTAAATGTTAATTGTAGACTTTGAATTTTATTTTATTTATGATCCTTTTTTTTCTTCACTTTTCTCTCAACTACATGGGGTTAGCCAACCTTGTTCTGTACCGCCACTTGTTGTGATGATTCACATCCCCTATACACACATTAACAACCTTCATGTATTTTTAAATTGTTTTCATCCATCTCTTGTTCTGTCTTCCTCTACCTCTTCTCTTCAATCTTCGTTTTCATAACCATTCTTACTGCTTCATTTTCTTATTATATTCTCAAACCATCTAAGTTTATTTTTACTCATCTTATTGACTATTGTTGCAACACCAATACTACCGTTTTACGTTTACATATTTGTTTTTTTATTCTACCTACTTCTCTTGTTACTCAACTCGTTCATCTAAGCATTTTTATTTCCGTCACATTTATACTCTTTTCTATTATTTTGTCTAATGTTCAACACTCCAACCATACAACATTGTTGGTCTCACCACATTCCTATAAGATTTGAATATGTGAATATATATATATATATATATATATGAATTTACCAAATTTATGCAAGCTTTTTTACTACTAACCATGTGAAATATTAATCAATTTACATTGTATATATTTGCTTGGCAAGGATATTTATAAACAGAAAAATAAATGTTAAGTGGTTAATAAATATATTGGTAATATTAATACATTGATATTAATAAAAAGTATTATTAATCAAAGAGAATTATAGTTAGTAGTAAAAAATAATAAAAATAATTATATATAAACATAAGTCACAGAGTTTTATATAGTTTTTAGATATTATGTATTCCCATAAAATATTAACGCCAAGTAAATTTATACTAAATCAATTAATACTTAACGTAGTTAGTTTTGAAGAGTTTGTTCAATTTATAATATCACAACTTCATGGACATGATGCTAAGATTTATATTTACCTTTATAAATTATTTATATTTTTTGATTTATATAAATGTTTAATGTTAGATTTAATGTATTATTCAAATAGTTATTATTAATTTTTCTAATTTTCAGAAAATGTCTGCGATCAATGATTCCATGAAAGAATTTGAATACAAAACCGATTTAAGTAGCAAAAAAAAGTTGAAACCATATCACACTGGAAAACCACAGTATAAGGAATATTTCATTTACAAAATGGAACATCTAAATTTTTTTTGCCAGTATAAAGATCGTATCGTTAAAACATTATCTTATTATTGTGATTTTTGTGACTTGATGGTCGAGGATAAAGATATTTGGGACAACCATAACCAAATGAAACACCCAGACTGTAATGAATTAATAATTTACTGTTCCACATGCTCTATGTTTATTATCGGCCCAAATAGTAAAGAACACAGTAACACAATTGAACACAGTATTCTTTTGAAATTTTTGGATTTGTTTCAACAAACTAAAAACCTTGTTACACAAAATACAGAAATATTAAGTTCAATTTTTAATGATACATCTATAAATCAAGAAACAAATGAAGAGTTTGAATTGAGTATTAGAGAAATTTCCAAAGGTAACTTAATATATTGAACCAAAAACCACTTGTATTATGTCTTAAAATTGTCGTAAAATTGTGTAAAAGTTTACTGTGAAACATAGTCAACAAATACTACATTTTGGATAAATTGTTATTATTCTTTTCTTTTGGCTATATAAAATTCTATTACGTGGTTTGCCAATAATTCTATAATCAACTACTTTAGAGAGAAATTAAAACCTAATCTACCAAAACTAACTTTTAACTTTTAAAATCATTAATATTTCACCTTTTTTTAAAATACAAGTGATTTTTACCAGAAATAACTAGATATCTATAAGAATTTTTGTATTATAGTGAATGATGATCATAACATTTTATGTAGAAGAAAAAAACAAAATGTTCAGATAAATTTTGAATGGTGCAATGAACAGTTAATAATGCATTTTTTTTAATAGGAAATGGAAACGGGTCTTCTAGAATGCTTGTTTCATAACTTTTTATTACTGTAAAAACATAATAAAATGAAGCTAAAGTTTACATTTTTAAAATTTTGAATTTGAATGGCTTCATTTGTAGAAAATTTTGCTATACTTTACTGAACAGCTCATGTCACATATATTATTAATTTTCAAATTACTTAATAATTTGTTAAAAATATTAATCTCTTGTTTTGAAAATAAAACAATATATTTCTCAGAAGTATTGGAATTTCAATGTGGTGATAATAATGGCAGCAAAAATAATGATGGTATCTTGCACACCGTTAAAGATAATGGCAAGGGCAATCCAGATAAGATGTCTATGAGTAACTGTGATCAAAATTATGTGAGAAATAGTTTTAATATATGAATTGTTATTACTCATTTTGTTTTTTACTAATTTTTGTTTACTAAATGGTTATTTATTTTATAATTTTAGACGGAAAAATTTAAAAACGAAGATGTACCCATGAAAAATAACAGTTTGTTAAATTTTCCTAGTGCTATGCCTCATTGTTCTAAAGATTTGACAATTCAAAACAAATGTAACAGTGAAGATGTATCAACCCCAACTGAAGATTTAATTTTTAATGATTTGGTAATAATTAAGTAGCTAACATATTAGTTTTTATTGAATTCAACAATTTCAATTATTAAAAGGACAACCTATTAAAATGTAAAATTTTTATGTGTTGAAATTGTGTGTATCTATGTCATATATATCCTAGTCATGTGGTACACCTTTGAATGTATTAATAGAGAACAAATTACACAAATATCTTCTTATGTTTAATGCAAGAAAAATAAAATAAAATTTTGGAATCTGTAAATATTTATTTATTGTAAATGTTTTTTCTCTAAATGATATTTAATGTAGCAAAAATAATTAAATTTTTAATTAATTTGACATAAATAATAAAAAATATATATATATGTACATATTAATTTTACAATAGGTACTTTAATTTTTACTTTTTACCAATAGATTAATTTGTTGATTATACTTAATACATTTGAAGATTTTTCTTAAATAATTTGTTCTTAGTTTTCAAATTATAATCTAAAATAGGATGAATAAATATTTCCTAAAATTCTTAGAATTACTAAGAATTTTCTCATAATATGAGGAAGATTAACAATTACAAGAGATTTAAACAATTTTTGAGCTAACAACAGAACTGATATTTTTAATTTGTGTTACATATAAGCAGAGCAAAGTATTAATTTCACAATGTTGATTATAATTTTTTTTTTAGATTTTCCTGAAGTACTTTTTCGGATAGAAAGAGTGCTCTGATCTTAACAATTTAATTTAATACCCTAATACTTTGTTGAAGTTTTTCTTGAATTTTGGTGATTTTTCGAATTTCTTAGTCTGACAACAATGGTTGTGTAATTATTAATTTTGTTTACATGACAGCAAAACTAATTTGATTTCTGTTTTTGTGGTGATTCAAGTTGTCATCTAATTCAGCATAAAATCAATAACAAATGATTGCTGCCAAAAATTTCCTTTATCTGTAGGCCCTGTTGAAAGAAATGTTTTTGAGTTATGATCCAAAAACAAAAATCAGAAATGCTCTAAATGATTTTAAAATTTCACAATACGTTAGATGCAAAAGTCAAAATCTAAAAATAATTTAGGTATCAGTTTTTACAGCAAATTTCAAAGATTTTAACTTGTAATTTTTGTTCTTTTTTGTTAGATGTTCAATCCAGTCACCAAAGAAGCTATATTAGAAGATAATATGATGGATAATGTACCAAAGAATGAAGTTTCATCAGCTATTGTATCACCATGTTCATCACAGCTAAATGTAACAAGCCTTCAAAAACATGAAAACACAGTTAAATTTGATGAAGATAATTCATATGGAGAGTATGTTACTCAGAGATTGAAGCAAATAGAAAACTCAAATGTTAAGAATGATATTAAACTTGAGATAGATAATATTTTTTACATCAAATTAAAACAATCAACATTGTAATTTTGATACAATATGACACATTCTTAATTTGTTTAAGAACAATAATATTTGTGTAAATGTTAAATGCGTCATTAAAAATTTTTTTTATTTAATTTTAAAATAAACTTAGTTGTTAGTTCAAGACTAGTTTTTCTTAGCATAAATTAAGAAATCATTGATTAGTAATTTTAGAAGTTGTTAGGTTTATAGTCATACCATGAAATTTTTGTTAAATAATACCATGAAATTTTTGTTAAATATCAAATTTTGTTTTTACACTAGTCTAAACAAATAAACAATAATAAACTTGTGTAACCTATTAATGGCTTTAATCATATGACGTAGGTACAGTGCTTGAAATCGGATTAATAGAATATTGCTTTAAGATTCAAAATGGGCGTCCACACACCCAAGCTGAACAAACATAAAAATTGAAATGTATAAGCCACATTCGATTATATCTATATTTATGTACAGAATACAAACCTAGGGGCAAAATATAAATGTCTTATCTTGCCCTCATTTTGGGAAACAGGACTCTATTGGGAAATATTGCCCTATCGCTTTGATGTTTGTATCCTATCCCTCCAAAGATTGATACGTGTACTTTATTTCAAGAATTTGGTGAAATATCGTTAATTTTCCAAGTTATGAAAATTGAAAAGGCAATGTTTCTTTATATAAGTCATGCTTTTTACACATCTCTAAATAAGGTAAAATGTATTTATCATTCAAATTTAAATTTATTTTCAAAAATGTTGAGCAAAGCTTTGAACTTTTAATTGTTTAATTTTTGTTTACAAAAAATTTATTTTATAGTTTTTTTAGGTTCTGGGTGCAATGAAGAATGTATTGGTTTTTTTTTTTTTTTTTTACAACTTCAAGGATAGTGAAAACGATCCAATTTTCTAAGTCGATACCTCTAATGATAATTAGAAAACTCATAATTGAAAAGGTTATAGTCATCAAACTAAAGAAAAACATTAATTACAAAACAACGTGTTTTTGACGTATCGATTTAGTTTTTTTGCCATAACATTCAAAATAATGATTGGAGGAACTAGCTGAAACTTTTACATAAATAATAGTATAGGTAGATAAAATAATAAATTTGGTAAGATAGGTTTGATACAAGTTTCAAGTGATTTCGAAAATGTTTGTGATAAGTATAGAACTTAGAAATTCTCGAAAAATTTACCAGGACGTACAGTAGATAATTGAGCTCGCTCTGAATCGTTTGATCGAAGGCAATGATTTATCATTGTTTTCAGATACCTATTAAATAATACGTTTGAACCACAACTTTTTCTTTTTTTCTTCATGCTGTCAAATTGTAATGTAGTTATGGTTAAAATTGTTTTAGATACTTTTACACTGTTATAGGAATCATCTAGTGATTTTGGTTCTTTTATTTTTAGCAGTTATTCCTTCAAAAGTGGTTTCAGGAGACGCAAACAGCAAAATATTGCTAAATGAAATTATATATCTATGATTGGTTGAACCCCTATGGCCCCTATGCATGTAATACGAATTATGCATTTAGGCCACGAATTTGTGGTGGTCGCATATGTTGTATAACATAATATAAGAAACATCTGTGCAAAATTTCACGTCTCTAGACCAAGTGGTTTAGGCTGTGCGTTAACACCCCAGTCAGTCAGTTTATCTTTTATATATACATTAACATATACAGTGGCGCAACCAGGATTCATTTTCGGGGGGGGTTGTGAATTTGGAAAAAAAAAAATCATTTTCAACAGGTAATTAGTTAGTAGTATTTAGAAAAATTTCGGGGGGGGTTACAACCCCCAAACCCCACCCCTAGTTGCGCCACTGAACATATAAAATTTAAAACAAGTTGTATTTTTTACTCATAACATTAGTTAGAAACTATTTTTTATCTATGTTTTAATATTTAAATTAATAGAACAGAACCTTTCATTATTTTTATTCTAAAAATATAGACGATTAATTTCAAATTTGTAGCTCTACATTATTTACAATGAGCTAGCAAACACATAGGTAAATCATTTTCTTAATCAACGAATATTGTAATATGTATATTGTTTTTAATAAACGTTGTGATGAAACTGCAGCTGTTTAGTACGCTGGGGGATTAAAAAAACACAATCCATCATGTTTGTGACGAATAAAAAAACTTCTTTTAAGATTAGTTGTCAGCGTTTCATCACAGTGTTGAACCATCGAAGGCGCGGTTATTTTTCGGGAGAACTCGTCATCAACCCAAGTGGGCCGGTGGTGGTTATCATTATCACTTTTCATTTTTATCACAGCGCAAACGACGGTACTATCATAGTAATGATATCATTATCTATGGGTACTGTCAATTTTATTTACTAAAAAAATGCGAACGAACAAAAATCGAAATGATTCATTAAGTTATGAGTAATTTCGCGTAGGTCGTCGACATAAAGTGAAAACCTTAACAACGAGACAGCATCTGAGCGGATCACATTTTGTAATCGATGTAATTTTTTACGGCCGTGCGCCCGCATTAGTTTATACAGTCAGCACAAGAGTGTCCGCTTGAAAATGCAAGAAGAAGAAAACTTATGGTGTGTAAATTTTATTCTACCGACGTTTTTGTTTATTCTCGCTCACGAAATGACGATAGGCATGTTTTTCACAAAGTACCGATACTGTGTCAAGCAATCGTTGCGATCATGGTAGGCTGGCCGCATTGCCGTTAGCCAGTCTACAAAGTACCTTCTCCCACTGTTGTTGACTTTTGATGGAGCCAAGTTAAATATTTTCTTTCTTTTTGCAGGAATTCCATGCTGATCTCGTTAAAAGAAAAAGGAGGCACCAGGTTGCCGACCGACAAGTCCATGATCATAATAGGTAAGTATGTACATACTATGGGTGTGTATTTTATACAATACAAAATACCATTTTATTTCATTGTTCCAGGTGACAACCAGTGTGGCAAAACTACTCTAGTAGCAAAATTGCAGGGTATTGACGATCTGACTAAGGGGATCGGCCTAGAATACGCGTACATTGATATCCGCGACGATTACAAAGAAGGTACCTAAATTAATAGTTATACCTAGATAGAGGCTGAATCGTTTTAATATTTTCTTTGTTGAGGTCTAATGCGTTGCTTCCTAGTCACCTAAACCGATTCATTTTGTTGCTAATAATTTAAAATCAGAACTTCGCACTTTCTATTAGGTAGTAATTTATTATTTTTTTTAATAATATTCATTTTTATAAGCAAACCTATAAAAGAAGTAGGTATATTGTGTTTCTACTTTCTTTTGTTAAGATAGGTTTTTACTCATATTTTTTGAGATTTTTCAGTTGCCTAATTTTAAAAACATTTTTAATAATTTATTTTTTGGAGTATTTACATTTAGGCATTGTTATAAGAGTTTTGAATTTACATATTAACAAATACATATAATACGCTAAACAATTGTTCATTAGTTTACAATGTTTTAGATTGGATCTAAACAAGTGTCTGTAAAAACATATACTATCTTATTTAATTGTACAACTATTTTAATTCAAAGATATAAAGTGATTAATTTGTCCAGATCATACAAAATTAAACGTGTGGGTACAAGATGGTAATCCAAAGTATTCATTTCTACTGAAATTTGCATTGTCTGAAAAAAACTTCCAAAACACGTTGGTTATGTTTGTTGTTTCTATGAAAACACCATGGAACATAATGGATCAATTAGAAAGCTGGGCTACATTGCTGCAGGATTACATAGACAACCTGCCGATTCCAAGTGAAGATTTTCTAGAGTACAGACAAAAATGTAAGCAAGGGTTTTGTTGAAATATTAACACGTTCGCTGCAGGATGACATTTGGTTTGTTCGCATGTGCGGATGACACAAATTGGTGTCATTCCTACATGTTTTTCTTTATCAAAGTTGTTTGTTGTATGCTGCTGTATTTGTGTGCAAAAATTGTACCTTAAATTTTCTATTTATATATTATTTTTTTTTCCTAATTTTTGACCAGCACTGTGGTATGTGTATACTAAATTGATCCACAATGAACGTGTTAAACATCATGTTTAATTATCACTTTGTAATAAATAATTGCTATTTTACTGAGTATACTATTTAGTAATATTGTTGCCTTACATGTGCAATCTATCTTATCTGTCTTTTATTTGAAGGTGTTAAAAAGTGGAATGCATATATCGAAGAAAATATTGGTGACAAAAATGAGTACTGGGAACCATCTCTAGGAGAAGGAGTTTTGATAAGAAATTTAGGCTTGGACATAATTGTTGTTGTAACAATGGTAAGTACATTTGCGTTTTTGGTATTTATAATTGATGTTTTTTGGGATTTAGCTCAACATAAAACATGAATTGTTGTGCAACTCTTATTTTAGACCGACTATATTAGCGTTTTGGAAAAAGAAAACGACTACAAAGATGAACATTTTGATTTCATTCAACAAGCAATACGCAAGTTTTGTTTACAATATGGTGCTTCATTGTTTTATACATCAGCTAAAGAAGACAAAAACTGTGATTTGTTATACAAATTTTTAACTCATAAAATTTACAACTTTTCATTCAAAACTCCAGCATTGGTCGTGGAAAAAGATGCAATTTTTATGTAAGTGTTTAAAATAACTAAAAATTACCATTTTTTTTAGCTGTTTCTTATAAGTTATAAATGTGTACTATCATAATTGTGTGTTTTTTTTTTGTAAGTAGCTACAAATTAATTCAACATACATAAAAATAATACACACATACATATAATAATATATACATAGTGCCAAAACAACGTTTTTTAAATTCTGAGCGTCAGCGATGAATGTATTATTTTTACTATGATGTTTTTTTTTCCTGTGATCAAAAATTCTTGTAGAAAAACTGCTACAATTTTAACGTTTGATAACTTAAAAGATAGATATTTGACCCTTGATGGTAATTTATTTAAAGCGTTTTTTGAAATTTTAAGTGCCGAGGAAAAAAAAACTGCTTAATCTTCAAAATTGCTCTGATCGACTTGAAATTTATATAAGTCATTCAAAAAGACTTTATGAGTGTACCGCTGAAATTTCAATCGATTTGGATCATTTTTAAGGGAGTTATGGATTTTTTAAGTTTTTGTTATTTTGGGCGGCCGTGTTTTTCTTATGGGCTAGACAAATAACTATGGGAAACGTGTTTTTTAGACGTTGATATAGATTTGTTTTTTGTTGTTTTTGTGAGCACTTTTTCAAGTAGAAAGAATGCTTTAATTTTAACGTATAGGACCAAACTGAAACTTTTACATAATACTAAAATAGGAAAGATACAGATTAGATAAAAGTTTTTATTGTTAAATTTGTTTTTATCAGGTTGTAAACTAGACAACTGAGCTCACTCAGAGTCGTATTTTCGAAGGCGATGATTTATCGTTGTTTTTAGATATAAAATAATGCGTTTAAACCACCACATCTAAACTAGTGACCCCCACCCAAAGCATTGTCGCTACTCTGTCAAACTACCCACGTGACCTAGACTGATTCCGGCTTTTAAAAATTTTTTTTATTTTTACAGCTGTTTATTTTTTTTGTGCAAAATAAGACATTTTAATAAGATAATTAAAATAAAAAACCTAAAACTTTTAACAACTAGTTTTGTTAATTTGAAATGTAGTTTAATATTTTTTAAATCTAAAAATAAAATTTAAAATTCAGGATGTAAAAATCAAATTTTCAGCTGTTTTGAAAAAATATTCTATGTATACATTTATTTTTAAAAAATTTGGTTACTTTTAGCTGCAATAATAAATGTGTTAAATTGAATTCATTTTTGTGTATTTTAGACCAGCAGGATGGGATAGTATGAAGAAGATAAGTATTTTGTACGACAATATGCAAACTATAAGACCAGAAGAATTTTATAACTCTGTTATTACAAAGGTTAACATGAGAAAGGTTTGTTTTAGTAAATATTTATATACAAATTACCTTACTATTTTATAAATAATTGTTTTTTCAGACTTTTACTAAAGACCATGAAATCCAGGCAGAAGATGAACAAGTATTTTTGAACAAACAATTAGTATTTCTAAGCCAAAGTGCCAATCAACAATCTGCCATTGTTATCCCTAGACAAGACTCTGTGGTAAGATCGCTGACAAGTGTGACCAAGTCAGGTGATAGACGTACTTCTTCATTATCCAATCAAGTCCCCGGGTCTCCATCAAAAAAAGTTAGTAGTTCCTCTTCATTTCTGTTTTTAGGTTATGATTTAACACATTTATACACAATTTTTTATAGATTGATTCAACAAAATCAACAAATGCATCAACTTCTGGTGAAGGAGTATTGGCAAACTTTTTTAATTCCTTATTAAATAAAAAGTCCAACCAAAGTTCAACAAAAACAACCGGTAAATGCACATATTAATGCTAAATTATAAATAGGTTTTACATTGTTTTTATTAACTAGATTCGTTAATGAATTACTTAAGTAAGTACTTTATAATTCATAAAAAAAAACTAAAGCTTTTTGTTATTCTTGCTGGTTGATAACAGAAAAAACACATCTTTATAAAATCGGTAGGTTCTTTTTTGCGCTCAGAGTCCAAAACATAGGTTCTACATTTTAAAAATTACTATCACTTTTAATTTTTAATGAATTATAATGACTAATTGATGAATAGATTTTTGTGAACACATATATTTTCTTTATGTTTATTTCAATTAGCATTAATTAATTTGTGGCTACGTTAAATTATAAATAATAAAAAATCAGTTAAGTTCATGTCCAAAGCATGTGAGTAATTTATAAACTGTGTATTTTAGGTGAGTTATCTGGTACAAAATCATTATCTTTAGAAAAGACTGACTATGATACGGACACTGTAGCTGAGGTGGATAAGTTAGCCAAACAAACAAAACATTTATCACAAGAAATGTCTGTTGAAACTAATTTATCAGACGACATCAAAGAACAATTCTCTACTACTTATAGTGAAAAATCTTCATCAGAATGTTAATCCATAAACTATTTTTCCTATTATTGTGATAACTTTTTAACCTACATTAACGTTTTGTGCAATTTTTGTTATTTTAATTTGCACATTCTATTATTTATACTAGTAATAATACAAATAATTTATTAATTTATTTTTTTATTACAATTTTATAGTTTTTATTATTTACAATTTATATAATATTATAACCTATAGTATGTTTATTATTATAACTCAATTATTAGAAATTTTTATGAAATTTTACTTACGCTATTGAGGGACAGTTTTACTTAAAATTGTATGGTTTTTGTTTTTTGAAATATCATTTTTAAAGGCTACAGTATTCTTTCAACTCTTGTTAGGGTTTAGAACAACTATATCTTTTTTTTTTTTCAATTTTTCATTGTTTATATTGTATTCATTATTATCTGTGATTTCTATTATAATTTTTAAGTTTTTATAAAACAGTGATCTCTTCACACATAAAACTGTGTACATTTAGTAAAAGGAAAAAAATATGTCACTTATCTAACTTTTGATTTTAAAACACTCAAAATAGACATTGTAAAATAATGCTTTGATTTGTTGTATTATTCTTATATTATTTTAAGATGAAATCAAAAACAATATTATTTTTTAAAAAATAAAAATATAATATAATACATATTTTTTTTAAAATTTCTAACTTAGATTACGGATTATTTATTATATAGCCAAGAAATAAGTTTTATAAAATTATGTATGTTAACCTGTATACCTTTGCTTATATTTTGTACTAGTTTGTAGTCTTGATACATCTTCTTCACCTTCAACTTTGCCCTGCTCCCAACTATTTGGGGTCGGCTACCCTTGTCCTATACATTCACTTGTCACGATCATCAACATCCCCTACACGCACATTAACAACCCTCATATCACTTTCAATTGTTTCCATCCATCTTTTCTTAGATCTCCCTCTACCTTTATTTCCACCAACTTTCACTTTCATAACTGCTTCAGTTTCTTCTCTATTTTCTCTCATTTTATCCGCTATTGGTGCAACACCAGTACTGCCTCTGACATATTTGTTCCTTATTCTATCTTCTCTTGTTACTCCACTCATCCAACTAAGCATTCTCATTTCCCCCACACTCATTCTGTTTTATTTTCCTGTCAACTGTCCAACACTCCGAACCATACAACATGGTTGGTCTCACCATACTTCTGTAAAACTTGCCTTTTAAGCCTATTGAAATTCTTTTATCGCTTGAAACACCTGAAGCTTCTTCTGAACCACACTTAATCCTATGTTTCACATCTCTCATTAAACCCTCGTCCGTTGTCATAAAGGAACCTAGATACTTAGTCTTGATACCTAGTGCACATAATTTATACTATTTTTTTGTACTGCAAATGTAAAAGTTTTTGTCAACATGCATTTTCATATTTGAACAAAATAAACGTCATTTATATTTATGCATATTTTTTTATTACAATTAATGTGTATGGAGAGTATCCAATATCAAGTAAGGGTTGACAACACAATGTTGGAAGCATTTGAAGTAAAGACAGGTGAAGAACGGGGGATGCATTGTCTTCAATGTTATTTAATTTAGATCCACGATTGAGGAACGAGCTTAGCTCAGTTGGTATACATATCAGCTCTATAGTCTATTGTTATAATATTTACATACAACTTTTACGTGTCTAATAATGCTGCTATTGATTCAACCGGAAATAAATAAATAAAAAATAATATACAGTGGCACACTCAAATTTTAACAGAGGTAGCAGGATGTAAACTAAGACACTTAAAACTTCCCCTTTTTAGTTATTATAAATCTATGTTATCCACATATTAGAGTAGCAGTTGCTACCCAAGAATATCTCTTTAAGTGCGCCATTGATAATATTTCATTTTGTATTCAATAGAAAGCATAAATACTACTTGTAGCATAAGAACTAGGTAATACAACAGATTTTAAAATTACACACTTCAACACAAAAATATTTTATTTATGAATGTTGCTAATATTTCATAAATAATTTTACAATGCCATGAACAATAAAATAAATAACGTAAATTCACACATGTTTCAAATAATAATGTTATTGATTATGGCCACCAATGATATTTGTTTGTCTGCAGAACTTGAATTAATCTCCTTTACACGATTCAGCCGTAGATTTGGCTGTATCTTCTTTGAATAACAGATTCAAACATTCTTCATAGATATTTGCTAAAGGAAAATGAACCTAAAACAAATAAGTATCAAATGTATTAAGTTCTAAATAATGATTTCATTTAAATTAAATTAGTATAGCCTAATAAATGTTGCCATTATATAACATTTTTTACATTAATGTAGCTTTGAAAAGTTTTGGATAAAGAAATTTCATGATTTTAAATGTGTTGCTCAAGACGTTGACCATATAACATGGAATAAGTCTGTTTTGTTATAGAAATAAGGTAAGTAACTGGTATGAATACATACATTTTTGATTTTGTTTTTACAAAATTGTGAAAATGGATCATTTACAAATAGTTCTTATACTTAACAAATCAAAACTTCAAATAACGTTATAAATTAAATACCTATCTAATATCTATGTTTTAATTTTTAGATGGAACTTTCATAATAAATTTGAATACTTTGGCTACTCTTGCGGTAGACCAAAGAAAAAATAAAATAGTAACAAATAACAAAAAAACATTTTTGTAAAATTAACACAGGTTTTTGGTGCTATGCTCAAAATTTACAAATTTTTTTTTTCTTTCATTATCCTAAATTTATAAATATTGATTTATTTATTTACATATAGTTAAATTATGTATACTTATACTTGGACGTATTGGTGTTTTTTTACGGCCCGGAAAATATCATGAATTCAATTTGGGGAGAGGAGATAGAAGGGTTACTCCCAATTGTAACTTTAAATCCACTTGAGTTTATAAATCATCAATATTAAAAATAGTATTATGTATCATACCTTTGTACGTTTTTTTCCTATCTTAGGTTCATAATCGGCTTCAACTATGGACGTGCAACAGATTTCAGAGGTTTCGTTTGACTTGACAAAGAAATTCCAGCAACATATTTTGCTTGAGCAATTTATGTACTTAATAAATAAAAATTTGGAACCAAAACGTAAACTGAGACTATCAAACAGTTCATAATGTCTTATAATATTTTCATTAGAACATCTGAAAACATAAAAGTTGACAAGAACATGAATGCAATATTACATAAACTAAAAAAAATCGAGAAGAGTGTTAACAATTTAAAACCACACAATAGCCCTATAGGTACACCAGCAGTATAGATTGCCTTTTGTTTAAAATATAAAAAAAAAACTGAGTTACTAAAAGTATTTGTAAATAAGTCAATATTAATTTCCCATGGATAACCTTAGAAACTACATTCAATTGTAAAGTTCTAACTTTAAAATAATAGGTAAGACAAACAAATTGAATAAAGTACAATATACTTTACACTTTTTTTACTTTCTTATTTTTATTCAATATAATTATTTTGACAAGCAAATATATAGGTACCTACTTTAATATTTTAAGTAGACAAAATTATATTGATAGTTTATTTTAGGTTTTAATACAGAAAATTTTAAATAATTAGATATAAGAATCTATATTGAACATTTAACATTTTTAAGGGATAAATATTTTATTCACGTTAAAAAGTAAAGTAGTTAAAGTAGTTAGGTGTCATGTCAATATAAGCAACTACAAATGTATTTAAAAACATTTTTTTAGAAAATCAGTAGTATACAATAATATTGTTAATTGAACAGACGCTTAATTTTTTTTGAAACTTATGTGGTGGTAATTTTTCTATTTATGTTTGCATAAAAATTACCAAGTCATTAAAGAAAAAAAAAAATTCAGTATCACACTTTTAACAAAACATAACTTAAGTGAATTAAAGCTATTTTAATAAAAACCAACATAGTATACCAAAAGGTAAATTTGGTATGACATTAACAGACCAAATAAATGCAATTTTTCTACGCCCTATGGTATGATTTAAATAGGTACTAAGCAATAACTTCTGTACAACATTTTCTTAATTATTTTTTTTTTAACAAAATTATTCAAATTATATGGTAATGCCCAAAATTAAGATTATACATTTTAATCGAATAAGTATAAAAATTAAGGAGGCAAAAGCCTCAGAACAAAAAAAATGGATAGAGGTCCCAACGGACTTTGTTGAACAGCTGTTAGATCTGCCGCTGATGTTGAAAATTACCAAGTGGATTTTATTTATATGTCAATAAATGGGTAAGATTTTGAATTTTAGTTTTAATACGTATCAAAAAGTTTCAAGGAAAATTGTGAATAGGTTCATAACCCATTTAAAATAGGTATCTAACCGGGAAAAGAGTGTACTGTAAAATATCTGTAATGTCAGAAAACAAATAAAAAACTCATATCTGAGTTGAAGATTAATAAGTTGTCTCGCTGAATCTGAAGTCCAGTGATTCCGAACCGGAGGGGAGGAAAAATTACCCCTAAAGAGGAATTTAGATTGGGGGAATACAGTGATGATGAAATAATGAGAATTTTTGGTTTCTTGTTTACTTATAATACTCAATTATTATTCATATTTTATACTTGAAATAATTTATAAAAAAATAAGTCATTAGTTGTAAAACATATGTATAGTTATTTTGTGACTCACAAGAAAAAAAAAAAATAAATAAATAAAACGAAAAAAATCTTTTAAACACTATTTTAAGAGGGGATTTTTTGAAAATGTACAAGGGGGTATGGAATATAAAAGGTTTGAAAGCACTGGCCTACATAAATAAATAACGTATTATTATGTTAGTAGGTGCATACACAATTTTTATTACCTTGTGTACGGATGAATGTTGTTCTTTATATTTATGCGCAGTTGTACAATAGGCTGAAAATTCAGAACAAACGTAAATAAAACTGTACCTACAGTTTAAAATACTTGATTACCTTAGGATTTGACATTAAAAGACATTCAAATGATTTACTGTCATTTATAACGAGTGAACAACATTGTGACTCAATATTATACTGCTTTAGCCGAAGTGCTTGTTGGCAAACTTCAATCAGTGGTGTTATCAAATAATATTCAGCTTCGGCTAGTAACTCGGCGATTCCTTGAGGGGTGTCCGGAAGAGCAACACGATCGTCTCGTAGAAAGCTTAATATGGAATTGAAGTGCAAGCCACAGCGATCAATCATGACCCAACCTATTGTAATAATGTTAAATTATTAATGTGTTTTTTGAAGAGTACGCACTATGTACGCGGTGTATATTATTTTATACTCATATTTTGATAGCTATATGTCATTAAGAACACAGTTCTCTTAAAACGTTTTTCGCATAGATACTTGAATTTGGTGCGACACGGTGCCAGTGCAAAAAATGAGACGAGATACAAAAAAAAAAAAGCTTAAAAGGACGTGGAACACACACAAATATAACTTAGTGTACATCTGGTAGATGCAAAACGCCATAACTGTACACAGTATTGTGATTTGTGTAATTATGCAGTTGACACTTAAATCGCAAAAACTCCACAAGTAATTATATATATACTTACACGAAACTTTTGCGTTTTGTGTAAACTAATATCCGAGCTAACACATTTTAGTTTACAAATTTTTGAATATTCTAACCGTTTTTAGTAATTTTTTAGCGACATTAAAATTCTTGTTGGTTTTATATGATTTTTAAAATAGGTTTAAAATAATTTCCTCGTGATGCTAAAATCAAAAATTTTGATCCTTCTCAAAAATAAATTACGACAATAGATTCTAACGACAAGAAAATTATTTTTTTTCATAGTTCTATACTTCACAATTAATTTTTAATTCGTTCTTTCTGCAGTACCTGTTAAAAAATATATTTTTAAAAGGGCTATTTTTTTATTTTTTATTTAAATAATAGGTATTGTTCATTTTCGTCACTAATACGATGTAATTATTTTAAAGTAAATCCAACTCAATGCGGAGAATTGTTATTATTATAATAAACGTAACGCTAATTAGGCTCAACGTTTTACCGGTCGCGTCCTATTCGTTTATTTTAAACATTATTTTACCAACAGTTTTCAAGTAAAATCGAAGATTGGATTGCCTCTACAAAATTACAATTATATTTATTCTCTACCGATGATGCAGGGTCTCTTTCTGTCAAGTGTCTATCGGTATGATGTACCCACTGTTAACAAAAATAAAAAAAATATTAAAACCGGTAGACACCTCGACGGGAACAGAGAACCAACCTTCCCGTAGTCGATTTTACAATTTACTGACATTTTGTTCGACAATAAAAATCGTATAATCTGAATCATACAATAAATTACCCACGGGCACTTCTTTACCAAACAATCTTTTTAGCGTGATGAAAACAAAAAATAAATGTTAACACCGGTGGCGCGCGTACAAAGGTGGGCACCGGGAGACAATATTGACACTCGGTGAATTCGGACACTGAAATTTTACGGCTCCGAGGGAAAATCTCTCTAAAAGCCCCGAAGCCCCTATTTTGGAACTCTTTTTGTTTTTTGTTTTTATACCTATACTGCAGCCGATGGGAATTTTCGTGTACGCCGCCGTGTCCAGTGTAGCTGGTGAACGATATCGACCGTAATGGACCTCTCCTAATTATATGCACCTTCAAACGAACAGCGCAAACCGACGTTGTACGATTAGTTTCGGACGTGTTTGAATTCGTGCAACCGTACAACCCCTAATTGTGCGTCAAACTAGGAGGTATTATACAACTGTCACACTGTCGTCTGTCCGTACAACAACCCCCCGTCCAAGCAGTCTTAGAAAAAGTACTCACCTTCGTCGTCGACTTTGTTTCTCATCTGGCCGCTAAACATCGCTTTGAACATGGTGCCGTGCCGCGTCAGCGTCCCGATCGTCGTGTAGAATAACGTGCCGCCCACGTTCAGTTTCACGTAGTCCGACACGCGATCTTTGTCGCAACCGTTCGATTGCATTATTTTTTTTTTGCTCGTAACGAGGAGGAGGAGGAAGGTACGTTTTTTTTTTTATTATACAGAAATAGGCAACGGAATTATTCGACGACGCGACAAAATTTAGAGTATTTAACGCCACATGGATGGAAAACGATAAAAATGACGGAGATCGGAACGACCGACGGCTGCCAGGCGGATTAATAAACAATATACGTATACGGGTGGGTGTACCTATCGTGTAACGACGAAAAACGCGGCGATAATCGTCCAGAGAGGATCGAAACGCGCGAAAATTAGCGGTTTAAACGTCTCGCGTTTATTGTTGTTGTAACCACGGCGATGGATGATGAAGTAGGCGGCGGGACAAACCAGTATTGTAAACGAACGATGTCCACGGATTCTCCGTGTGGACGGAAAAATGACGGGAAAAAAAATACATTTTTCGCCAACAAATTAATTTCCTCGTTTAATAACAACACTGATCGGAAATCAACGTGTTTGTTTGGACAGTGTAATAAACCGTCAGCCGACCGTGTTAGTCTTGTGACACTTATATCTTAGTCAAACATAGTACAAATACTAAAAGTTATGATATAGTATTTGACCAGAAATTTTTGTTTCTTTTTGGTGTTGCTTGCTGGTGTGTTTTTCTCGCTCGTAGAGTTTTTAAAAACGTGTACTTTGCAAGACCGAATTATCAATTTTTCCCTTATTTTTTTTTATAAAAATTTATAAAACAGTAGTCAACGGTTGCTAAAAATAACGGAGTACGTAAAAAACGTCAAAACACGTACCACAGATCCCGTGGCAAAAATTTAACTTTGAGACAGTAACATAATTAACTATAAAAGTTGAGTCAATAGCGCAATAACATTTTTAACTGAATAAGTTAAAACAAAATTAACTAGTTATGTAAAAAATGGAAAAAAAAATTACCTTTTCGACTTTTAGTCTACCTTTGAGCCCGGGAATACAGGTAAATGTGTAAGTAAGCACCTACTTCTGAGTACCTAGGTACTTATATACGAGTATATCCGGTTATCTTGAAAATTGTTTTTACCGAGTTTACAAGGTAAGTAGGTAAAAAGTGTAAATACAATTAGTCCGGTGTTTTAAAAGTGTATATTTCAAACGAATTCGTTAAAATGTATAGACAGAATGTTTTAGAGACAAAATATATATTTTTTCACACGCACTATATTACTTACAACTACTCAGACGCATACGTTTTTTCCCCCTTGTTTATCAATCGTTACATTTCAAGCATTTTGAATGTTTGGTCATGAGATACGCGAATTCGTCTTTGTCGAAAAACGTCACGAATATAAAATGATTTTTGAAATAATAACAACCACTGTCGGAAACGTTGACGCCAGCGGGCGCGGGAGTTCTGGACAAGACGATCCCTTGGAATTGATCGACGTAAGTCAAGTTGACGTGTGCGTTCTTTGCTACGATTCCTAAAAACGAATGAACATAATAAATTAAAATTTTGTATAACGAACTGAAGAGTTTGGCAGGTTACCTATTTGGGTGACATTTTTTATTTTTTTTTAAATATTATCTTGTATGCTTTATTATACGTTTTTTTAAAACTATAATTGATAAATTGTTAACAAATACTATTTACTAAATTAGATAATTACCACGGGCAAACTATATACCCACCTACTTTATTTGTTTAAAATCAATGATATTATAGGTACTCCGACCCACGATATAACCAGATGTATTCGTCGTCTCTACGCACCGGTGTGCTATCGAGAGTTGGTGAAAAAGGTCCCCGGCTCAATACATAGGGATGCAGCCGAAATAAATTACGAAAACTGATTTGGATTCAGAATGAATAGTCTTCTTTGTGTCCTGCATCGGCATTTTTTTAATTTTATTTATTCATCGTTTTCTCAACAAAATGTAAAAAAAAAATCAATAGTAAAATAACGTAGTAATAATAAGTTATTACTTACTCTATTAAAATAATAATTTTTAATTATAAAAATTTCTCTGTAGTGGTTTTGAAAGTAGTGATTAAGTTTCTGAATTCTGCTAGATGTCAAATAAAGTAGTACCCCTCATGCATATTTTTTCATTAATTTTCTGTTTGGCCGACAACTATTCAATTTGTGAGCAGTTGAATACATTTTATTGATGAATTTAACATTCTAAACAGTTATAACAATTTTAAACTGTTTTCACTACTTTTAATACTAGCGCCTAATAAAAGACCAATAATAAATTCCATTGTTACGCCACAATTTCTACAGTTTAACTGAGCTCAATCTGAATCGTTATTTTCGTAAGCAATTTTGAATAGCACAGCATAAAAACTACCCACGCGACCTAGAGTGATTCCGGCTTTTTAGTTTTATAAATCAACTTTTCAATATTTATTCATATTTCATAATAAAACTGAGCAGTTTAAATTTTGAATATAAAATTACTATATAAATAATTTATTAACTTTATATTAAATTTATAATTACTAACTAATTTATTTAGTGTAGTAAGTTTTAACACCATTTTATACATTATATTTTTTATGTCTAGTACATTAAATTACAATTTATATATAATTTGCATAGTTTATTTTCACACATTTGATGAGTTTTTTTTTCAAAACTATTTTCTAAACTTTAATAAGTCTATACCATTTTCACCAAAAACACGCTTTGCCGGTAGTGTGTGGGGAAAACTGCAATCCGGCTTTAATAATAATTCATCGATGACTACTTGTCAATAGTTAGGATCATGGTCTCCTGACAACTTACGGAACAACCATAAAATGGTTGAAGCGAAAATTGAACGTTGAACAACATGTGAAAGCAGAGTTTTTTCGTTCTTATCAGTTGGTCTGACAAAACCGTGGAACACGGTCTTGGAATAACAAAAAATTATAGGTCACTCGTATTATTATCATTTACCCATTTCTGGTACCGAACGGTTAAGTACTGGTAAAAGCTCACAAAACTGGATGGATGAAAATCGATACAAAACCCGCACTTTGATACGTTACATAATCTGTGAAAGTGACGAGCTTTTTTTTAAATTTTCAATCGGGTCTTTTCTTCGCATATTTACTATAATTATACCTAGGTACGTAACATCGTTTTTTAGTTTACTTTTTATACCGTCAACATTTTTTCAGACTTGTAATAATAATAATAATTGACCTCCTAGAAGTAGGTACCTATATAGTGGTATATATGCGTACCTGTGATGAACACGTTCTCTTCGTTGGCGTATCTGTTCGTTGTCAACGATTCCCGATACAATACATCCACCACGTCACTTGTCATTAGAAATGCTGGCCAATCACAGTAAGACTCCTGATGGACTTGATCTACAGGCCTGTCAACAATAATTATACGAATTTATTTTTTTCAGACAAGCACAAACGTATTTATTGTGTACAGATGCGCATAATTTCAATGGACAAAGTCGTTTTATTTTACAACAGAAGTACCGCATATAGCGATTCAGTGATGGGCGCTGCTGTTAAGTCCTCCCTAATGAATGAATGAAACACTTTGAAGTTGAATTTAGTCTAAAAAAAAGTCACGCGGGATCTATCATTTCTGTATTCCGAGGGACTTGATAAAAAAAATTATAATTTGAACCGTCAATGTGAAACGTTCACGTTTACAGGAATAGTTTGGTTCAAAGTTGGTTAAGTAATATCGGAATATAATACATAAATAAAAAGCATCTATAGGTAACTCAATTTACCGAGGGTTGTTTAACAAGGGGGGGGGGGATAAAAGTATTTGAAGTTGTACTCCTAGTTTCAAAAGAGAACCCACCAGCAGTTGGCGAGTGGCGACCCACAACGCCCATCTACACTCGTGTTTTTTTTTCACTTTTAAATGACTTCTGCAGTTTGCGAAAATCACTAAAAATCTTAAACGGCTTTTACTGTCCGCGCTGAGGGCCCCCTTCGAGGCCCCCGGGCGTTCGCGCCCTCTGCTCCAACACCCCTCCCCCCGTCGCCGGCCCAGAAAGTTTCCCGGCGCAATAACAATTACCAATAGCGGTCCCGCCTGTATCCCCATACGGTGTTCGTGGCGTCGGCGCGCGCCCACACAAACTTCAAGAGCGGCAGCGGGTTGACGACCACGTGCTCGGCGACGCGCAGCACGAACCGGGCCGCGCGGCACTCGGAACGCACCCACCGCAGCAGAGCGACGGACTTGAGCGACCCGTGCTCGTCCGCGTCCGTCACGTTCGTCCACACCACGTAGCCGCGGCCGCTCTTGCCCTCGAGCGCCGCGTTCTCCGCGCGCAGCCTCTGCGCGTCCCGCCGGGTCCTCGGCTTGCCCGAGAAGAACATCAGCCGCACGCCGCCGTCGCTCGGATCCACGTGTCTCGACAGCCACGTGTACCACGCGAACCGGATCTCCTGTCGCCGGTCCGCGCTCGTCGCCGTCGTGTCCACCGCGATCAGCAGCAGCAGCGGCGGCGAGGAGTCGTTCCTCAGGCCGCCGCCGCACACGTCCGGCCCGTACGTCCCCAGCCGGCTGGACAGGTTCGTGATCGAACCGATCGTCGTGATGGTTTCTGCGCGAATAACACACACACACAGCGTTATAACATTGTATTAATACACGGGAACCTGACGTTTTTGAAACGAGTAGTAGTCGGTTTTCAAGGAAAGAGCGTTTCGTTTTTTACCCGCAGAACGAAAGTCGTAACGTCTACCGGTTTATTAATAATCGATTTTCAAGTATGGAAGTTCATGTGTCTGATCGGGCCAGTAGCTGGTGCTCTTCCGCGATTTCAAGTTCGACAACCCCGTTCTTTCAAACACCGACAGGAAGGAGTCGCTGCACAGCATGACGGATTTGGCGACATCGGGGGCCGCGGCACGTCGCCAGAACGCGGAAAACAAGGCGCCCGGGAAACACGCGCCTCGCGGCGTTCTTGCGACTCCATTTTCATAATGTTCCCGGTCGTACTCAAAGTTTGAACCCGTCTGCGAACCGTATCGCGGCGTGGGACATTCCGGCCAATGTTGAAACGACGGCGGAAACCCCGTTGATGACGTCATTTTTAACGTACGTCCCAAACACGCGCCGTTCCATCGTTACTTAAAACAGTATGTTGTCCCGAGATCAATCACGCCGTTCCCCCCTCACGCCGAACACCTTTGTATACCAGCCGTATCTCGTCAGGTTCCCGTGCGTCACCCTGTATATTTTTCAGTAGAGACAGGGAACGTCCGCAGGAAATTTAGTGTCCGGAAAAATTATACTACGATATCATGAAATGTTTAAAAACGTTTCACTCGATATTATATTATAATATAGTTATCCGATTCTTAAATAATTGCACATTTCAATCGGTGAAAACATGGACGTCTTTCGAGCGTCAATTTTCACAAAACGATCGCTGCGTACGACGTGGATCAAAGTTATTGTCTACCCATAGTGCGTGGTTCTGAAAGTCTAATGACAGGTCTTTACCGTGTCGTTCGTCTTATACGAAATTATATATATATACATAACGACTGTGAAATTTGTAGAATAAATAAACGTGTTGTAGAGAGCAAAGTGGGTTATTGATAGATGATACTGAAGATTTTTCAAAGCCATACCCGCGGAAAATTCAGGGAATATTGTAGATACGTGACAGTCGGACGGATATCAGTAACCCGTACTTGTTTTTTATCCCGGGCCATATTATTATTCTGGATATTATTAGAAAATACGTTGCTGGCAGTAGGTAACTATAAAAACGCGTAACGCGAAGATGCCACAGGCGTGTATGCCATAATATAGGTGTATTGATCAAAATATGAGCGTTTCGTCGAGTTTTTTTCTTTTCGATTTTAGTTTTGAAACACCATTATTTTCTACGCGCAAAGTACGAGTAGGCCCCACGAAGAATTATAGACAAAAAGTTGCATAAATTGCTCGTATGTTTTTGTGTATGATACGCGAAACGTTCAATCTGCAAATCCCTATCAGAACGGAGCGACCACTTTGCCTATATCGTTAAATACTGATGGAAAGTGTGTAGATTTTTTATAAAATCAGAGGACATTCAACCAGCTTCCTCTGGTATACGATGATATTCCAAGGCCGAAATACGTTATATTCTTTCCGCAGCCTCTCGTGGTTTTCACCTCATTAACGTACCAACGTAAAAAAGTCCGTAGATTTTATTCGTTCATTAGATTTATTAATTTGCCGTTCATAATCCTATTTACACGTGTACACATATTTTGAATGAATTTACTACTATACATGCTATATGGTGGTAGTGTTACGCAGATGGACCAAAGTATAAGAGGTTTTTTTTTTTTGTCGTTCGAGGAGAGAGAAAGTCTTGTTTTGAAATGTCTACAGAAACGGATTATTGTTACTCGTCGGTCGTCTTTGACCGTTAGGTATTAGACGAACCATGTATAAATAGCGGAGCCTCCTTGCATGGGCGGTGTTGCTGTTGCCATGTGTTTGGCACACTGTTTGGGGGAAGAGAGAAAAAAAAATGATAAAGAATAATTTTAATCAAACACTACGTTAAATTTGAATTCAATTTGAGTTTTATATATATATCTACTTCACTGCAGTGTTTGACTTATGTGTCTTGCTCAATAATAATATATATGTATCATGTCACTTTTAGATTCTGAACGTCAGTACTCGTATTGTTTTTACAATGACGTTTTTTTTTCTTCTGTCAACAACTTTTCGCACAGAAGGAATGCTCAAATGTTTAAATTCAGTACCTATAAAGAAAGTCCTATGCACTCCGGTGGTACTTTGGTCGGGCATTTTTCGGGTTTCAACCCAAAAACAAAAAAAAAAAATCGAGAATTATACGGCGAAAAATTTGAAATTTTCTGGTTTGTAATGACGTTTTCTGGTAGAAGAAGTTACGATTAATACCGCATAGAAGTTGGGATTTTCGATTTATATTTTATTTTATTTGAAGAGTTTTTTTTTTATATTTTGATTATTTTTTGAGTTACGCTAATCCGGCGTCAGACCTATCGTTACAAAAAATCGTTCCACGTCGTTTTCGAAGTTTTACGTACTAAACTAGTATTCAATACGTTACAGTGGTTTTCTAGTTATTTTTCAATTGTTTGACAATTTTCTAAATATACTTTTTGTTAAATATGGTTTTTACCAGGACGTACTATACCGTAGACAACTACAGGGCTTGCTCGGAACCGTTTTCTCGATGGCAATGATAATTATTGCTTTCAGATATTAAATAATATACGTTTAAACGACGACTCCCAGACCAGCCACCCACCCAAAGCGCAGTATCGCTACTCCGTCAAACTGACCACACGATGTAGAGTGATTCCGGCTTTTTACCTTTGTATCGAAATGTGAAAAAAACTATTTAAAACTTAAAACGCCCATCTGTTTCAACAATTTATCATTTATCTTAAAATGACGACGTTATTAATTTATTACGGAGAAAACTTTCTATAGTAATTTTTTTTTTTTAGTACGATGGGGGTGGGGCTGTATGTATGTAATACTTCTGAAAGGTATTATTGGCCATGATAACTCAATTATTGTGAAATAGATACCAAACAGGATTTACACTGTTGGCTTAATATTTGTTTACTCGGGATTAGTGGAACTAGCTGGATACGTCCATGACGTTAATTATTTTTTGAGGGATTATTACTCAACGCGTACCTATTTACTATGGGCTGTAAAAATTACACAATTTTACTAGTGCCACTTAGTGGATTTAGTCGGTGCATATTTAAAAAGTTATCGTAATGTTAAGTTTTTTGACTTCACTTGTGCCTACCCATGTTTTACGTTGCTAAGCCATACTTGAGATCGCTATTATAGGTACTTGAGATGCACGAAGTACATGCTCAAAATACTAATGTTTGCCTACAAAAGAGATACGGAACCTACGTTCAACGGACAAATAAACCGTTAATCTATCAACAGAGTACGAATTCAGTTTAGGTG
>CM029361.1:28677809-28721734 GCA_017140985.1 Hormaphis cornu | reverse complement strand
AGGGAATATTGTAGATACGTGACAGTCGGACGGATATCAGTAACCCGCACTTGTTTTTTTATCCCGGGCCATATTATTATTCTGGATATTATTAGAAAATACGTTGCTGGCAGTAGGTAACTATAAAAACGCGTTACGCGAAGATGCCACAGGCGTGTATACTATAATAATAAGGTATTGATCAAAATATGAGCGTTTCGTCGAGTTTTTTTCTTTTCGATTTTAGTTTTGAAACACCATTATTTTCTGCGCGCAAAAGTACGAGTAGGCCCCACGAAGGATTATAGACAAAAAGTTGCATAAATTGCTCGTATGTTTTTGTGTATGATACGCGAAACGTTCAATCTGTAAAATCCCTATCAGAACGGAGCGACCACTTTGCCTATATTGTTAAATACTGATGGAAAGTGCGTAGATTTTTTATAAAATCAGAGGACATTCAACCAGCTTCCTCTGGTATACGATGATATTCCAAGACAGAAATACGTTATTCTTTCCGCAGCCTCTCGTGGTTTTCACCTCATTAACGTGCCAACGTAAAAAAGTCCGTAGATTTTATTCGTTCATTAGATTTATTAATTTGCTGTTCATAATCCTATTTACACGTGTACACGTATTTTGAATGAATTTACTACTATATATGCTATATGGTGGTAGTGTTACGCAGATGGACCAAAGTATAAAAGTTTTTTTATTTTGTCGTTCAAGGAGAGAGAAAGTCTTGTTTTGAAATGTCTATGATACAGAAACGGATTATTGTTACTCGTCGGTCGTCTTTGACCGTTAGGTGTTAGACGAACCATGTATAAATAGCGGAGCCCCCTTACATGGGCGGTGATGCTGTTGCCATGTGTTTGGCACACTGTTTGGGGGAAGAGAGAAAAAAAAATGATAAAGAATAATTTTAATCAAACACTATGTTAAATTTGAATTCAATTTGAGTTTTATATATATATCTACTTCACTGCAGTGTTTGACTTATGTGTCTTGCTCAATAATAATATATATGTATCATGTCACTTTTAGATTCTGAACATCAGTACTCGTATTGTTTTTACAATGACGTTTTTTTTTTTCTTCTGTCAACAACTTTTCGCACAGAAGGAATGCTCAAATTTTTAAATTCAGTACCTATAACGAAAGTCCTATGCACTCCGGTGGTACTTTGGTCGGGCATTTTTCGGGTTTCAACCCAAAAACAAAAAAAAAATCGAGAATTATACGGCGAAAAATTTTGAAATTTTCAGGTTTGTAATGACGTTTTCTGGTAGAAGAAGTTACGATGAATACCGCACAGAAGTTGGGATTTTCGATTTATATTTTATTTTATTCGAAGAGTTTTTTTTTTTATATTTTGATTATTTTTTGAGTTACGCTAATCCGGCGTCAGACCTATCGTTACAAAAAATCGTTCCACGTCGTTTTCGAAGTTTTACGTACTAAACTAGTATTCAATACGTTACAGTGGTTTTCTAGTTATTTTTCAATTGTTTGACAATTTTCTAAATATACTTTTTGTTAAATATGGTTTTTACCAGGACGTACTATACCAGACAACTACAGGGCTTGCTCGGAACCGTTTTCTCGGAGACAATGATAATTATTGCTTTCAGATATTAAATAATATACGTTTAAACGACGACTCCCAGACCAGCCACCCACCCAAAGCGCAGTATCGCTACTCCGTCAAACTGACCACAAGATGTAGAGTGATTCCGGCTTTTTACCTTTGTATCGAAATGTGAAAGAAACTATTTAAAACTTAAAACGCCCATCTGTTTCAACAATTTATCATTTATCTTAAAATGACGACGTTATTAATTTATTACGGAGAAAACTTTCTATGGTAATTTTTTTTTTTAGTACGATGGGGGGAGGAGACCGTATGTATGTAATACTTCTGAAAAGTATTTTTGGCCATAATAACTCAATTATTGTGAAATAGATACTAAACCGGATTTACCCTGTTGGCTTAATATTTGTTTACTCGGGATTAGTGGAACTAGCTGGATACGTCCATGACGTTAATTATTTTTTGAGGGATTATTACTCAACGCGTACCTATTTACTATGGGCTGTAAAAATTACACAATTTTACTAGTGCCACTTAGTGGATTTAGTCGGTGCATATTTAAAAAGTTATAGTAATGTTAAGTTTTTTGACTTCACTTGTGCCTACCCATGTTTTACGTTGCTAAGCCATACTTGAGATCGCTATTATAGGTACTTGAGATGCACGAAGTACATGCTCAAAATACTAATGTTTGCCTACAAAAGAGATACGGAACCTACGTTCAACGGACAAATAAACCGTTAATCTATCAACAGAGTACGAATTCAGTTTAGGTGGAAAAATAAAAAATTATTATTATATATGGTGTACGTAGAGGCACCATAGTGTTCTATGCTAATCCTTTACGTGTTTACAAGCGTTCAACGTTATCGATAGTTACCAAATGCGTTTTACGATTGTGCATTGGGTAATATTGAAATGCACGAAGAAAATTGTGATGCAATAAAAAATACGTACAAGTTACAATAAACCAATAAATCACGAAGAACTATACCTATGTGGGAAAACGGGCATCGGTTAATCATATCTTATCGGTTTTTGGTTTGTTGTCGTTTGAACGAGCGCAACACGACAAATATGAGAAGAAAACAAATACAGAACCCTATCAATTTTTATAAGCACCATTCGGGTCAACAATCCCGGTCTCGTTTGTATCGTAGACCAACTCATCGTATTGCGAGAAAATAATTTATAAAATGTATTTTCCAAACAATTTACTTTAAAATATTATCAACACGGAGTTGACTGCACTTGGGGGGTAATCACATATTAACGTTTGATGTTTAGGTCTTTTGTTTTAATAATGATTTTTTTTTCTGTAAACGACTTTTTGAGTAAAAGAAATGCTCAGATATTTTGAGTCAGTACCTATACTGATAGGACTCCGGTGGAGTTAGGGTCAAAAATTTTTCTGAAATGTCGCCTACTTTTTGAGTTATACCCCGAAAAACCAACGAAAAATTGGGAAATTTGGAGAATTTTACGGCGAAAAGTTTGAAATTTTAAGATCCGTGATGAAGTTTTTGTTTATATGCCCCAATTGTGAAATCATTAACTTTTCTGATTGGTTTATTGACTGCGGTAATATTTTGGTCGTAGAATTTTTTAAATTTTGCTTACTCTTTGAGTAATACAAATAATGTCGTATCCAAAAAATAAAAAACGAATTAAAATTTTTACGGCGAAATTTTGAAATTTCCAGTTTTGTAATGACGTTTTCGCATAAAAAGAGTGCTCCGATCTTAACTTTGAATACCGCAAAAAGTTGAGGTTTAAATTTTATCTTATTCTAAAAAAATGATCGAATACTGTACATTTTGTGAGTGATAGACCAAAAACACACAAACGTATATTAAAAAGCCCGCTGGAGTGGTGAGTATTCGTCCGATCGAATTGAAACCAATATCATACATTATAATCGGTGTTAAGAACTGCACACGTTATTTAAGTTAATATTTTTTTTATACGTGTGGATACGACTTCCGGAGTTTTCGGACCATTTTTATTGTTAAGTTTAGATATTAATTACTAAGACGTACCTATGTATGTAATAACTATAGATAACTGAGCTCGCTCAGAATCGTTTTTTCCAAAGGCAAAGATTTATCGTTGCTTTCAGATATAAAATAGTACGTTTGAACCGAAATTTCCAAACCAGCGACCCGTCCAAAACGTAGTTGATACTCCGTCAAACTACCCACGTGACCTTAATCGATCCCGGCTTTTTTAAATCTGTTTATTCTGAATTTCGAGACCGGCGGCCGGTTGACATTGGTCAATTAGTACTGCTGAAAGTCAGGTACAAGCACCGAGCATTTTTTTTAAATTTGAATCCTACGATAAGAGCTGTGAATACAATCATAATTCCGGTAAAGTTAATTTTGAATATTAGAATTTCTGAATATTAACAAACCGTCGATTAGTCGAAAAAAGTCCATTTTTTCACCACCGTTAGTGTAGTATAGTTTTATCGTAGTGTCGTTTCCGTAGTATGGAGAACGCATAGCTTTGAAACCGTTTAAAACGTCGACAAAAGAATAGGTACCTATAATAGGTTCAGGTGTACGCACTTCGGAGCCAAGCACATCGCGCTCGTAATATAACAGTTTTGTACAACTCATGATAAAAAAGAAACGAAACCGTAATGATAACCGTTAAAAAATTTGATTTTAAGGATTTCACAAAACGTCCTATGTCTATAGTTGTCTAGTTGGTAAAATGGTATTATAATTTTGTTTATATTTTGACAACCGACTGCAGTGGGAAGTAGGTACGTACGTCGGCTTGGGATCGATCACGGGTCCCATCGTAGTTACACGTACATAAACAAAATTAGACACACAGGAGTAGATTACACGGGGTTATGTAAGTCAAACACTCGTTCACTCAAAAAATGTCTAACCGGTCACGCTTAAGAATGCATTCCTGTTGTATCACCGTTCCTATACGGTTTATACTATAAGTACCTAATTTCAGTTATTTGTACGTAGGTAGGCAATTCAACCATAAATAATTAGAATTTAGAAAGCGCATCTCGACGACCTTCGGTATGCGCGTCGTCTCGTGTTACCCTATTATACAGCTTAAGTCACGACGGTCGGACTCGATAAACTGCAGGTCCATACATAAGTGCTTATATAGGTTATATAATTATTATTACAGTGCTTTGGATTTCCAAAATTACAGATGATGCGTAGGCACCGGTCAAGGTTGTTGCATTCGTAATATTACGATCACGTTTCAATGTCACGTACCGTGGGAAACAACCGGTTTCGACCGAATCCTCTCGAATGCACCGGTCGAACATATATATATTTTCGACGTTCTCATTAATTGCAGATGTTCGTTTTACTCGATGGGTTTGGCCGACATACGATACAGCCCCTCAACACACATACACACACGGAAAAGCCTATGTCCGAGGTAATACGAGTTTTAAGTACCCGCCCGAAAAATTTTGATTTCAGTTCTTCAAATCACGCCTGTACGCGATCGTCCTACATAATCTCTTTACACACTACACTGCACGTCCATATATGATTATATTTTACGTATTGATTCGTTTTGATACAAACTCTTCAACTAGTATATAGCTGGTAGGCGTTTTTATTCTATCAAATTATACAAATGGACCAAAAAAACTCCAAACAGCTTACTACAACCTTGAACCTGATGCAGATGCGTGTAGGACGCAGGGTTATTACGGTCCAATGCGCATGTCGATAATCAATGTATCAAATGTATAATAATTTTATAACAAAAATCAAATAAACCAATGTAAACCCTGTGATGGGTATAATAGATTGGTACGAAAAAAAAAGAGTAGGTACAACGAACAGCAGTCGGCTTGCCACACATTTTATTACGTCTTAAACCAATATGGAAACGAACAAATCACACTCAGACTTATCGGTTATTGATTTATATTTTGTAGCATTTATTTTTATATTCGCCATCTCTGTAGGCTATATTGATAACGAATATATAAGTTTGGAGAACGCTTTTTGTTCGAATCACTTTGACAGTGTATCTTTCTCATGAAAATTAAAAAAAAAAAAATTTGACAATACAAAAACAATAAAGAACGGCACCACTACGGTAAAAGTGCAGTAGTGACTGCGCTCTGGGTGGGTCGTTGGTTTCAAAGTTGCGGTTTATCCGTATTATTTAATATTTGAAAGCAACAATAAACCATTACGTTTGAAAAAAAAAAACGATTCTGAGTGAGCTATCTAATATAATATGTCCTGGGTGAAAGTAAAAAGATTGCGAATTACTCCTATTTATCATACGTAAAAAAAGTGTACGTAGGCAAACATTTTTTTTCAATTCTCATAACGTATTAAATTCATTTGGAACATGAAATTTTGAAAACGACAAGGAATAATTTTTTATAACGTTAGTTTTATAAGTATAGCCATTTTGACGCCGGGTTTGACGATTTTTGTCGTTTTCGGCAAACAATAACTCGGGAAACAATCAAAATATCAAAAAACGCTATAAAATCGAAGTCTTAACTTTTATGTGGTATTCAACGTAAACGATCGGAGCTTTCCTTCTACCCAAAAACGTCAATACAAACCGGGAAATTTCGAATTTTTCGCTATAAAATTCACGATTTATTTTTGGTTTTTCCGGTTAAACTAAGAGCGAAATTTCAAGAAAAACTTCAACCAAAGTACCACCAAAGTCCGTAAGCCTTTTAGAAAAGTTACTGACTTTGAAAATCGGAGCGTTCCTTCTGTACGAAAAGTCGTTGACAGAAAAAAAAAATATATCATTGCGTAAACAAGACATTCCTCGCTCGTCGCTCAGAGTCTAAAATATGGAATGATTTGTACAATTTTTTTTTCCCGCTGACGATTGACGTTTCCAGTAAAATACTTGTACAAGAGTAGAAAAATCACACGCGAATGGAAAACTTTACGAGGTCCACGAAAGAGATGGTATTGGGATGGAGCTAAAATGATCAAACTGGCGGCACAGTGAAAATTCGAACGTTGCATAAGACATAAAATTCCAAACAATAACACTAACCATAGGAATCGGTCATTTAATAAGAAACGACACAAGCCGACAAGTACCTCGTGGTCACGTTTTCCGCGTAAAAACTACGCCGTAATATTAATATTTTAGACTCGTATTTTATGCTAATACTGCAGATTGTGGGAATCACAGCACACAAAACTATACACGAGTCAATGAATTTTGAGGTTTTGGCTGTGTTCGAGTGCGATTTGAATTTTATGACTTGTGTCGTTTTCGAAAAGAGCTTGACGCTCGGCCGGCGGATCGTCTGAAGGTCGTATACACGGGCAAGTCGTTCTGTTTTTGTGGATGGCGTTCGTCGCCAGGCACACGGGTTTACTTTGTAATTTTACACCATATTTTGATCACTGTATATAGTTTGTTGTAGTTGTTCTTTCACAAGAGTACGCGTATTGGCCTATGCGTTTTTAAGTATTTCGTTATTATTGGATTTCTAGTTTTTTTTCTATAACAAAACCGATTCGTCAGTGAAATTCGCAGGGCGCCAAAATGTGTACCCGAGCTAATTTAGATCCGTATATACTGTTAAGCACGTGTGTGATTTTCATCGCGCGAGGAGTGTTTTTTTATAACCGATAATTTTTCACTTGACTCGTTGTCGTCGGTGACGTCAAATTTGTGACACTGTTGTTGACGCGCGAGCATTTCACTCGCACATTAAAAAAATGTGTTAAAACATAAAAAATAAAAACGGTACTAAAAAAAGAACGAAAAGAAGAAGAACGCGATGAACGTGTTTTCCGTGTTACATTGTCACTTTGAGACGGAATAAAAACCGATTTTAAATCGCTATTTTGTTCAGTAATAATTACGAAAATGTCGTTCTGTTGCGTCCGAATTGAAAATATTTGCTAAAAATGGTCAACAAATCGTACCGAACATTTTCAATTCGGACGCGACAGAACGACATTATCGAACCGATGGTTCCAGAAACGGCAACAGTGTGAGCGAATTGCTCGTGTAGCTCGCGTTAATAGCCGCCGCGATAAGCCGGCAGGCGAGGTATTATTTTCAACTTAAAAATACAAAATATTTCGTATCAAATTTTTTTTTTTTTTTGATTTTTTACATTTCGAGCTGTGCGTTTTTCTCGAAATTTCGGTACGTACACGCACAGTAGTACCTATTATTTATAACAATATGTTCACTCGCCTCGACAGGTGACCGCGGTCGAGCAGACCGCAACCGCGAGAAACAGCGTCTTCGCCGCGACAAACTTGTAATCACCGCAGAACCACATGGTTCCACACCGAATGACAGACGCTCGTGTCACGGACGAGAGTTCGGACCGTTGGAGCCCGTTGGAGTTCGACGTCGGATCCGTCGTCGGCGCGGTGAATATTGAGCCGGGGATTCGCGGTTGAGCCGTCGACGACGGTTTCTAGAGGACGCGAAACGCCTCCCACCGCGCTCCAGAGGTTTTCCGCGTGCACTCCCCCTACTCACCACGTCAAGCGAGCGCGACCGTCGCACAGTGGCTGTCCCGACGAGTTCAAATTCGAACGGTCGAAATGTCAAGGTTCGGCGAATTTTTTTTTAGAAATGAGACAGTCAGCGGCTGTGGCGGCGCGAGGTAAAATTTATACGTGGGCGAAGTAGACTTAAAGAGGCCCTTTTTGGCCATGTTTTTCTATGGTTAATTATAAGTCCCTTTGGAACGCGAGACCCTTTGAGGTGCGAGGCCGTTGGCAATGGCCCACTTTGCCCACGCCTAGCGCCGCCACTGGTCAGCGGCGTAACTGCTGCACGGGACGCGATTCATCAGGGCGGACACAAAATCATTGTCTCTACAACGATAACAACAATACCACCGTTCGAACGCATAAGTTTATTTTTCGGTCAGGTTTTTTCTCGTAGAATTTGTTCACTTTGTGCGGTCGGACGATTGGAAAAATAGGAATGCGATTTCAAAAGTACACATTAGCAGTGAGTGCCGCAGTATAGAAAAAATAAGTACGAAATTGTTTAATGTAAACAAAACAACGTAAAAAAATGATTTTAATCGGTAAAATTTTTGTAATTCAATTCAACTTTTTACGTTCGGGTATCAAACGTCGTTAAATGGTTTTCAAGCCAAACAACCGAGCTTATCAAATACACCGGACAAGTTCTAAGGTGGGGGGGGGGGGGGGAATTGTATCGGTACTTTTTTATTATTTTTATCACCAGTACAGAAGGTTTGTTGTGCCACGAGATTTTTAATATTTGCTAAGATGATTAGGACAATCTGCGGTCAACAGTCGGATGCAAAAAAAAAAAAATCCGTATAAACTTCGATTGACATTACTATTTGATTTGTTTCTTAAAACCGTATCGCTGATACAACGATAGATATATTATTATGGCGTGATAACAAAGTTCACTCATTAATTTCACGAACTATTTTCATATATTTTGTATTTTTTTACACGAACTAGATTTACTGATTCTAGCAACTGATCTACGAAATAATAAGTTTGTTTGTCTCTGTAACAGAGCTATGCGTTTC
Source organism: Hormaphis cornu (assembly GCA_017140985.1). NCBI lineage: Eukaryota > Metazoa > Arthropoda > Insecta > Hemiptera > Hormaphididae > Hormaphis > Hormaphis cornu. The sequence goes on along the minus strand of CM029361.1, from coordinate 28,712,624 downwards.
ATACCGGTTATACCTTATAACACATTATGACTCGTTTACACTAAACCTAGCATTTATTTTACACGCCGGGCACCGACGAGTGAAAAGGTTCTAAATAGTTACACGCATAAGAAAAAAAGTTCATATCTTTCCTCGAACAAATTCGAATTTTAGTGAAATAGCTGGTATTCGGGTTGTCGGGCTGTAAAACAACTATTAAACATCAAACAGTATAAAATCACTCGTCAAAAATATTTTCGAAAGTCAGGATCTTTATTTTAATATTTTTCAAGTGGTGATTGTCCAAACTGGCTCGTATTGAAAAAAAAATTGTAGCAGATGAGACGCCGTTGGGCCATCGAGTAAGCATTTACGAACGTTCCGATTTATCCGTACCAGACATCACAGGGGAACCGCGTAGTTAGCACCCTTAGAGGGTGAAAAGCCATAATTAAACGGTTCCAATCCATAATACCCTTAATTCGAGCACAGCCTATTCGGACGTTTAGTGAATACGCAAATATATACGTACTTACCTATGATACGAGGTGTAAATGAACGTAAAAAAAAAAACCGGGATCACTTTAGGTCGCGTGGGTATAGTTTGACGGAGTACAGCGACTACGCTTCGTCTGGGTCACCGGTTCGGAAGTTGTGGTTCAAACGTATTATTTAACGTCTGAAAGCAATGATAAATTATTGCCCTCAAAAAAACGACTCCGAGCGAGCTCAGTTTGTCAGTTGTCCTATACGTCCTGGTAAATTTTTCGAGAGTTTCAAAGTTCTATACTAATTAGCTTAGTCATTATCGAAATGATTCGCTTAAAACTCTTATCGAATACTATACCTAACACTATGATAAGGTTTCAGCTCGTTCCGATTATTGTTTCGGATGTTATGACAAAAAACTAAATCGATGCGTCAAAATCACGTTTGTCGTTGTTAATGTTTCTCCCGAGTTCCATGACTATAACTCTTTCAATTTTTAACTTTAAAATTTCAGACCCCTCAGAGTACCATCAAATTTCGAAGTTTCATCAAAGATACTGATTTTGAAAATCCGATCATTAAATTATTACCCTTAAAGTTATTTACAGGAAAAAAACATCGTTGTAAAAACAATACATTCTCCGCTGCGCTCAGAATCTAAAAAATAATAACATCAGAAACATTATAATAATTTGTTTCCGTAACAACGCATGACATATTACACATATTACATTACATATTTACGGATTAAAAATTCTTCTAAAAGCAGCCTGCCTATAGGATAAAATTGTGTGATCGAAATAACTACGAGTTAGTTAGTAATTTGCAATATTGTAAAAATATTTATGGAAATTACTAAAGTATACCTAGAATATTTTTTTTTTTTTACATTTCATAAAAAAAATTTAAACCATTACTCAAACACGTTGTTCATAATGTATCTGAGTATCACTCAAACACTTCCAAAACACATTTGTGTATTAGTTTAGAAGCAATCACCTTAAAGTATCCATTTTTAAAAATTTATATCATGTTTAGTATCAATAAACAGTTTTTTTGCGAGATGATAAAGATATTTTTAGCGGAATCAAGCAACATACAAATTAAATTTACTAAAAAGTACGTAGTTTAAAAATGTTGTTCTCATTGAATCGAAACATAAATGTTACCTAATTATAGTAAATTCTCCCGTACGAAATTGTAAAGATTCAAGTAATTTGTCAATTGATAATTTACAATGAAACATTAAACGTTTATTTCTGATTTCTGTGTTTTAGTTGAAACAATTTTTATACATATTTTAAAACGAAATGTGTATTAAATTTAATAGTTTTAAAATTATTTGGAATTCAACTGAAAATAAAATACAACATTGTTACCTAATAACAGTTATTGTTACTTTTAATGATTGTGTTATAAAAAAAAAAAAAAAACCTCGTAAAAAGTATCTTAAGAGAGTACTTATACAAATTATTGATAGTTCAACTCACAGTATTAGTTCGATGACACGATAAAATGATGATAATAAATAAAATATGGAAAGTAGGTAGGTCGCAAGGAAGAAGAAGATAAAGAAAAGGATACATTGACATTATCTACACTTTTAATCAACTCGGACGAATCTACTTTTCAATATAAAAAAAACGAACGCGTACTATAAAGTCTTTAATTTTACTAAAACAGAAATTCATTAAAAAATACTTATACGTGGGCACAAATATTTGAATAAGTAAAATTATATAGGTAAAATTATCAGGGATTAATCAGTGGCGCCACTAGATGGCCTTTTTTTGTTTTTGAAATGGTTGTAAGGTTTAATGTTTCTATCACGGGGAATATTCCAAGACGCAATAGGTATGTTCCAAACAAAATGTTTTATTATTTTTTATTTTATAATTTCAGAAATAATATTGCACTTTGCTCAAAGACTTTAATTCAAATGTATAAATATTTTACTCCGTTAATTATATATTTTTTTCAGATAAACTACTTTCGTCTTTTATTTATTTTATGTTCAGAGCGTAACAAAAAATATAGGTATTTATTGGTTTTAACATGATGTAGGTTTAAATTTTTTTTTTTTTAATTTTCATACTGAAAACTGCTGGTTTGGGTGTTTGAATCAATCGAAGGAATTACAATATCACTAATTTTAGAATTTTCGGTTTTGAATATGGAGTTTACAGTTTGTCGGGATATCATTATAATTATTTATTTCGTAATGAAATATTTTTATGCTTTTAACTTCATTTTTCAATGTATAATGCGTACGAGCGAGAATAATTGTTAATATTTACTTTATTGTGCTTTACATGAAGTCTTGTAATTCTTATTCGCACTTGTTGTAGAATTTCATTTTAAACGTTTAATATGGTGTTATGTTTGAGTTTCATTTGGTTTTTCATTTTTACAATATTATACTTTACCTCTTTGAGACGCCAACTTTTGCAGGAAATGAGTGTGTCATAAGCGTCAGCCATGTTTGTACCAGATGATTTAGCAAATAAACAAGTTTTCATAATTTTATGGCCGTTTAAAATTGATCAAACATCGTCATAATTTCAATATTTCAATATTTAATGGTAAAGCGGTCCACGATGATTTGATTCCTTTATCCAGTCCAATAAAATAATTACATCTGGACCAGAGTGAATTTTATTCTTTTTCATCCCTACGTATACTTCTACTTTCTGTATACAAATTGCTCTCTTCCCCACAATACCCGTCAAAAGTCGCACGTTGTGTTGCCTATGTGGTCGTTTTAAAAGGGCACACTTTTTTTTTGTTAGATTTCTAAAAAAAATAAATTCTATTCTTTTCTATTCGATTCAATGACGGGATTTGTTTGTTACATGTAAATAATATTGAAAGTTTTTAATAAAATTTTTTTTTTCGAAGTTGATTGTTATAAGTCGTGTTTGAATAAATTATGTTTAATAAACGTTTTACGAACGATTCAAATACTGACAGCCGCAGCAGTCCTCTCTGCATTCTATACGCATGTACGTTCTCGTTCAACCAAAATATACCAATAAATATTAGGATTGCTTTAGCCCTGAAAGAGGACAGGAGTTGTTAGAAAGATTGTTTTTTGCTTATATCATACGGATTGAAAATAGTAGAAGTGTAAAAAAAAAATACATAAAGTGTTTTACTTTTTTGAAAACGCGTAAATTTTTTTAGCTGTTTACATTCCCCCGCAATAACCATTAAGACGTGCATTTTAAAAATAATTTTCATTGATTAAAATTTATATAGTCGTGCTCATGATTTCTGTGAAACGCGATTTATCACGGTTTTCACATTTTTTTTTTATTATATTACGTCGTATCCGTGCCACAGATCTTGATGTATACGCGGCATGTTGTCACTTGTCAGAGTTGTTCTAAAATATGTACACGAATATAAAGAGCCCATGTAAAACAATGTTTTGCCCAAACGATGTACCAACAGCTTGATTTCGAGTCAAGTCGCATCATTTTGCACGATGATCGTTTAATATTTGGCAGTAACAGTTGTGCGTTTCGATCTGAAGCACGATATGGATTTCAGGAAACAGGAAGATTGAAGAAACTATCCGAATAATAAAACCATTATAAACGTTTGTACTACGTTACAGCGGGTTAAAAATTAAACCTACATTTCGATTTTAACGAAAAGAAAAATCGTCTCTTTTCAGTGCACGTTTGGCACCAAGTGTCGTTAGTACTGTTTAGAATTCAGGGAACCATCTGGCAAGACGTTATAACGCATATGAGTCTGCAGTTATCACTGCAGACGTCCGCCGTATATAATCATAATTTCCACAAATATTATATTAATATACCTACTGCCTGATATTTTATTATATATTATATTATTATATATTTTATTCGCCTAACCGCGATATCCTCCTCATAAAGCGTTAGAATTTTTTTTTTTTTGTGACTACAAGAAATTTGTGTAAAAGCTGAGGGCGTTTTAATTGTTCAGAACCGCACATCTCGCCGTGTAAAACCGCACGCGAGCGTTTTAAGTATAATCTTCAATGACGTATTGTTACGGTGTTCAAATTTATTTTTGTTATCGTTCAAACAAATAAGGTTGAATTTTTTTATCTAGGAATCATTTTGTTGGATCCAAAAAAAAAAAAAAAAAAGGTTTTTAAACAGACGAGGGGAAATTTCGAGCTTTTACAACGGACGTGTAAGTAATAAAAAAAACCGTAATCTTTTCCGAACAGTATTTTGTCGCGTTTCGGTCGACGCTGTGGTTAGCAGGGTGCGCTCGCGCAGGGTGAACGAACAACAACATTCAATAGTCGAATCGATCGTTTTATAATGTTGTCTCGCCGCAGACACACAACCGTAAACGGCGTAACATGATACAGTATAAATTGTTATTTTACAGTGATATATCTTTATTTATCCTCTTTCGTCGTATTATTGTCTAAAAACCGGATCGCGGTCGGTTAGTACAAACGAGTGTACAAACAATCGCGCGTAAATTGTTACTCGAAGCGGCGGATACAAAATCTTATTAAATACCATGTATAATTATAGATCTAAATAAAATACGTAAAATCAATGGACGAAAAAAAAAGAATAATGTCTAATAATAATCGTGTAACGGTAATAATTAATAAATTGTGACGACGCCGGGTAGACGAGGTAATCCGACCTAAGGTGACGAAAACGTCGTGGTGTTTTTTTTTTATTTCCGGTCGACGTTAGTCAATCGAAAACGTCGCGGTAAGGTCGCGGGGTCAGGCGCCTGCGCGAAAACAACACGGTACTTTTTTGGCAGAACGGATTCTGTACGCCGTCGTCGCGTGATTGTGAACGTGTTCATCGACGTACAAATACGTATTATTTGTATATTATTATCAAACACGTATTATCACACTCGAACCCACCGTTAAGTGCCGTGTGCCGTCTTGAGACGCACACGGGCGGGCGTGATTTTAAACGGATGTACACGCGTGAGTGCGTGATGAAAGAAAATCAGCGTACGACGTATATGGGTCAAACGTATGAGGGGAAACGACGGGAAGACGACGAACGGGGACGTAATCGTTATTACGAGAAGAACGTGGAACCGGACCGCGCGTCGGGGGTTCGTTGACCGGCCGTCATAAAGACGTGTACCCACGCGCTCGTTGTGTACGGTTATAGAAAAAAACAAAAACGGTTAAACTGTATATATGTATATGTATTATTATTAAATCTTACCGACCGCGTTTTATCGTACACGCAGTTATAACGTGTTACCTATACAGTTATTGTGTATCATTATTAGTAAGTCCGTCCGCGGGGTGCAGTAATGGACTCGCCGCCTATTGCAGTAGACCGAGCAGACGTACGGACGACGTGGCGTTCCCTATGAGTTTGATCAGGAAGCACAGAGCGGAGTACCAAAACCGTCGGATCGACTTGTTGCTCAACAACACGAAACGCACTGCCAGCGTGATCAACACCAGTTTGCACGTTTTGTGCAAGTAGAACAATCTGAAATCGTTTTTCGCGCGGATTAAAAACAACGTATCATTATTATAACATCGTTTGCGTGTTTGTTTCGGTGCGTAATTTCACTATAGAGGCCGGGCGAGATCGCGACTTTTTTGAACTCGTCAAGTTGATTTGAAAAAACGAAGAGTCGTAAAGAGGAGTGGAGTTTTTAAAATTTATTGAACAGAAAGTAAGTAAACTATAATAGAAAAACTAAACGATTCGATTTGAAATAACGGTTCATGCGTGTGGTGTTCTGACCTATAGTGTGGCATTTTCGCCAAATTTCGTTTTTGTGCGTTTCTAAAATCGTCTTCTATCTTTTCAGTGTCTAATGTATTATTATTATTTTTAAACTAGAGCTTTAAAAACACGTTTTAACTATTACGGACTGACAGAACAAAGTCGACGAGTTAACTGAAATGATTAAAATTGACTCTTCAACATTTAACGCCCAGCCTCGATTATTATATAGGTTATAATAAATAATCAGTAGGTTGCAACATTTCGGCATCGCTGTTTAATATCGCGCATGCACTATATGGAGGCTACGTCATCTGAACTCGTCAGTATCGTCGAATCTTTTTACAATAACTTGATACTTAACTGTTGACAAAAAGGTCATATTGCGATAGTATAACGTCATTGTGTTCCAGTGGCGTGTTTACGGGGAGGGATATGAGGCCCACACCTAAAGTGAAATATTCCGTATTTGAATGTAGTACATTTTCGGTAAATATTTTGGAAGAGCACTACATGGTTTAAAAAAAAAAAAATTGAACAAAAACCGTCAAACGGCTCCTGTAAACAGTTAAGATTGTTATCAACGTTTTATGTTTGCCCCGAAAACGCTTGTACGTGTTGTACGTGTTTCATATACGGGCGATGCAGCTTTGTGAAAGTTTCAAGTATTTCGGACGACAGAAAGTCGTTTTGAATTAATTTGTTTCGTGTATTCGTATTTTATTTTATCTGGCCACCATTAACTCAAATTGAACACGTCAAATCCGGCGAATGTATCTTTTTTCTACGCACATTTCATACGTCTTATAAAACGTCGACGGAAACACTACAAAGTTATTGTTTTAAATAACCGAAAGTTGAACACTGAAACGTTAAATATGTACAATGTGACCCTGAAAAAAAAAATGTCACTTTGGCGCGACTGGCCATTTCCCCGTCCCTCAATGACCTATTACAGAACAGCATGCGCGACACTACGTTTTGTCGACCCGAAGAATGGAAAAAACAACAAGTACGAAATCTGGCCTGTTACCGTCTCAACTGTTTCTTAGCGATGGGAATGGTGCTCGGGTCGTCTTTCAGCACGAAACGTCTGGTGCCCCATATGTACGATTTGATGTAACGGCGCCACTCCAGCTGAGACACGTCGAAGTAGAACGTCTGCTGGTCGTCCGGGTCGAGCTCGGCGAACAGTCTCTGCACGTTCGAGTTATTGAAGTTCCACTCGTGCGTGGTGAAGAACTCCAGGCACAACACCGCCTTCTGCAGCCGCTGGTGGATGCGCACTAACCTGCGTGCGTCGAGAAACGTGAAAATATGTAGATAGATTTGGTCGGGGCTAGGATATGGACATTTTCGTGTGTCGCGACCGGGTAACAATAACCGTTGAATTATTACTAATCGATTTACACTCACTTGGGCTTTTTGCCGAACATTCTGGCCAGCGCGTCCATCACGTAGGCGGGCGCCGCCTGAAAGGCCGCCACGCACAAGTAGTTGACCACGCGGTTGCTTTTGAAACTGCCTCCCGGGTACCACAGCATGTCGCTGAACGGGTGCTCCAGTATGAACTCGTGACCCAGCCGCTCAATGTCCTTCCAGTAGATCGGGTTCGTCGTGCCCGACGTGCAGTGGTAGATTTTTATGCCCGCCGGCCTGTCGACCGATCACGTTGGATTAGCTGGTTGTATAATAATAGGTGACGTTGGTCGAAACGATATTATCAACATACCGAGCGAGTACGTTTACATTTCGATTTGAGTTAGCGAAATTTCATCGAACGAGTTATGAACGTCGATTCGAATCTCGGATTGATCAGTTGAGTTAATTAACATGTATAACACTGTATGTTTTACGTTTGATTTTGGTACCTAGTTCGCTACTAATAACAGTGTAGTCTACGAATGTATATTTATATTTCGATTTAAGTTAGCGAAATTTCATAAAACAAGTTATGAACGTCGATTCGAATCTCGGAATGATCAGTTGAGTTGATTAACATGTATAACACTCTATGTTTTACGTTTGATTTTGGTACCTAGTTCACTACTAACAGTGGCGTAGTCTACGAATGTACGTACCGCACTATAAATACGGAGACTATAAATCTCGATCGAAGTTGATTTATTAAAGTCTGTTGCGTAAAAAATTTAAAACTAGCTCAACTTAAACACTACATTAAATTTAAGTATTGTTTAACTCGGCAATAACCAGCCTCGAGCGATGACGGTGATGTTAAATTAAAACGATTCTTACTTCTGAAATTTAATATTTTATTTCTACGTGTGTTGAAGGAACGTGCCGAATCCTAACATTTATAACGACTGGTGACGTAGTTTAATAAAGTTTTATAACTCGCCAGTGTAGTGAAGAGTGCATACCGTTATATATATATATATATATCACAGTCAAGAACAAAGTTGTAGAATTAAAAAAAATTACATTTATACACATTAATAGTACAATTGTACCTGTTGGTTAAGTCGATTAACCAAAAGTGCCTTCAGTCAATAGTTAAGAGTTGTCGAACGTATATTTTAACTAATTACGTCTAAACTTTTTAGTCAAGTTGCAGAATCCATTCGGCTTGACTTAGCTTAGTCGAAATCTAGATTCGTCTTTAAAAATTAAATTTGTACCTAATACCAATGCCAACCACACTTATGAATATTTTGTCGATCCATCCAAATGGTTTGGTTTTAACGGACAATTTTTGAAAATAATTAACGGGCACAGGAATTGAACAAACGAGTACAAAGTAATAAGTGGGCGTAGACTCTGCGTGTAAAAAAAAAAATGAAAAGAAAAATTAATTTATCTCAACAGTGTAACAAAAATATTCAACAGAAAAAAATTGAAATAAATAGTGGGTACCCACCTAATAAAAACGTAGAAAACTAGTGTTTATTTCACTAGTCAAGTTCAAAAGTTAAAATATAACAGACTTTTCAACTTAACTCCTTTGGTTAGTAAGTAATAACTTTTGATCAGGTAGGTTTCATTTTGTTTTAATAGTTTAGTTAAAACAGATTTTTGACAACATTACTGTTGAAACACATATCATTAAACTTATTGTATTGGAACGATTGTTTTTTGAAAATTTTTATTTGAAATTTTTATAGCCAAAATATTTTTATTTATAAAATTTCTATAATGGAAAACTCACTCTTGAAAATATTTTTACGGTTGATTTTTTTTTTATGAATATAAAAACCTTCGGGTTTTACAGTTCACTGCGGTTTATATTGTTTATCGCACATTCCACCGACTATTTGTACTTTTTTGTTTAAAAAAAAAATTAATACAAAACCTTATAACGCTAGCAAGACAAAACAAATGGGGTTTTGATTCACTGTTCACGAGCGCCCCGAGAGGCGAATTATAATTTTAAATGTTGTAGAAGCTACAACGGAGTAAATCGATTACGAACGAATCTCGGTTTAAAATCTGGAATGTATTAACTTTCAGTTTGTGCGTATAGATTGGAAATATCGACTGCATTATTTTTAGATTACATTTCACGTATCATACCACACGCACACGCGGTACGTTATAAATTGAGGTTTTCTCCAAATCATTGTAACTATTTTGAAAAATTATCTGAAAAATAAGTGTTCGCGTTTTCATCAATATCGTGAATGGCCTATATTATATAATACACGTCGTTCGTTTGAATGTTCGAAGCATTTTTTTTTTTTTTTAATTGCGTGGTAGATAATTAAAAAAATATTTGAAGCTTAGGATGAATCCAACACTGCAGTACATAGTACTTTGTTCGTTTGAAACGAATATGAATTGAAAAACGATATGCGTACTTGGAAAATGAATTTGTATCTGTGAAGGTTATGACGTTAGTAATTACCAACATGATATTCTACAATTTTAAGTTTATAAACGTAAATTTAATAAAAATTAACTGGCAAAATGAATGTGTGTAAAACCATCGTATTATTATATAGGTATATAATAATATTATTAATATTTTATAATTATGATTTTTTCATTTTGTGCAAAAAAAAAAAAAAAAAGTATTATATTTTATTTGAATTCGAATGTTTTTTTTAAAAATCGTCTTCAACCAATAGTTTAATATCGATAGCTTTGTATTTTTTTTTTTTAATCGATAGTAGGTATAATAACTGCCTTGGTGGTTGGGTTAGGTAAGCTATTCGAAGAGTTATTAAATTTATGAGTGTTATGATACACACAAAAATCGTATATAAAAAAATTATTTGTTTAGTGATGTAGTGTTAGTGGAACAAAAACGTTATTTTTCCGGCCTAATTTTTGTGCTTTAACGAAATGCTCGGTTCCCAATGTTTGACACGTTTTCAAAATCTATTTTAATTTTCTAGACTAAAAAATTGCTTTATCTGGTTTCTAATAAGCATAAAAAAAATTAATAAAGCGTATACGCCGTGTGTGTACAAAAAAGAATTTTTCGCTCGCTCATTATTTATTATTTTTGAGTTGTATTATAATACCAAAAATGTTAGAACGTCGAACACATGTCATTGGCTTGTTAACTTTTAAATTTCAATGAAATGTACTTCGATCACTCGTAGCTTAGTAAACTAAAGAGTACACCTGAATGTCATGTATGAAAAAACCAAAAAATTATTAATTATAATAATATTATAACTTAGTTACCTGTTTGTGGCGGTATGCCAGGCAGTCGATATCAACAGGTTGATGCATATGTCTACAGGTACCAGGTCGGCAATCAGGTCCTTGTGACACAGCAAGGTTCTCAGAACCCCTTTACCAGCACCGGCCAACAGGCCAGTCGGCCCATTTATATTGTCGACCCAGCCTAATATCGGTTCTTTCCACGACGCCGTAACTGTGTTCACATTAAACAATACACAATAATATCCAATTAATAACCGCAATGATATATTATCGTATAAATTTAGTGCGATAAAAGGATTCCGATACGGCCAAAAGGTAAGTTTTACAGGAGTTTGGTGAGACCAACCATGCAGTATGAAACATGTGACGAGGAGAAATAAAAATTGAAGGGGAAAGAGCGGTTATGAATACGAACGTTGAAGGAAAATATGATGTAGAGGAAGACCAAAGTGGAGAAACGGGACGAGGGTGGCCTACCCCAAATATTTGGGGAAAAGGTGAAGAATAAGTGAATAAGTGAATAAGCGAGTATAAAGGAATACGTTGAAAAAAAAAAAAATTATAAAAAATAAACTAAAAAAAATGCCGGAATCACTAATAGGTCGCACGGGTATAGTTTGGCAGAGCAGTGACTACGTTTTGGGTGGGTTTGGAAGTTGAAACGCATTATTTAATATCTGAAAACACAAATGATTGCTTTCGAAAAACGAATCTGAGCGGGCTCGGTAACATAATACGTCTTGGGAAAGAACAACACCGACCCACAGTGTGTTGAATCCGTAGGCAATTACAAGATCAATTATAAAATAATTCCGTTTTGTCGGTAGGTACCTATCTATTTTTTACGCTATCGTAAATATCGGATATCTGACCGGAATATAATTTCGAAAGTCTTCACCGCAGATAGCAAATATCGTTTTACACAAAATATTAGGTCTTAAATAATTAAACTGTGTTGGTTAATTTTTTCTAAAAAAAAAAAATAGTCATAAAAAAACCAATTTTAGCTGATTTTTCTAATTAAAAAAAAAAATTCACCAGTGATTTTCAAAACTTTTTAGTCGCATAGGTATTTGATAAGTTTTAATAACTTTTTTTTAAAGCTTTTATTTGAATATTACATTTTTTATCGGATAAAACTATTAAAAAAAGCTTCAAGTGCAATCTAAACCCACTTTTCAAACGTTTGCGCTATGATATTTTTCAATTTGACGCACCCTCGGGCTGTCAAGTTGTTACAGAAAAAAGAATGTAACATAATTGTAAAAACAATGCGCTGCGCTCAGAATCTAAAATAATTAGCGTTTAATTTTTTTAACAATCAATGGTATCGTCACAAAACATCAAACTTTTCTTTTCAAACCGGGGACCCACACAAAACAGTGGCTTGCTCCCAAGTTGTAGTTTGTAAAAGTTTGTAGTCGCTATAATTTTTTTTCTAAATAGTAAATACACCCGGATCGTAATCGACTGTCACTGCTGAAATTATTTTTTTTGGGATAGGATTTAGTTTGTTAAAAACAAGGAAATAGTATAGCGTTTTAGCTGGATTTCTATGATATATTGTTAACTATACATAAACTTCAAGCATCAGTATTGAACTTACCTATCGAAGGTCTAACTATCACTATGGGCAAACCATCACGTTGCTGCAAAAGCATTTTTTCTGCTAACGCCTTTGTAAACGTATACGTGTTGGGCCAACCTTTAATAATTCTGAAACACAAAATTACACTCAATATTAGTATTAATTGGTAAACACTAAGTGTCATCGGTTCAAAATATATTAAAAATATGTGCAGTAAGATTAAGACATAATAATATGCTTTTTTTTTTTTTTATGTATCCAATACGTAAAACCGTTATTATCCTGATAAAATTGTAGAATTAACAAAACGTTAAAAGCTTTTGGTAACAAATCGCTGCATAGCTTTTAAAATTTAGAAATACATTGTTTTAAGTCAAAGGTATGTATAATTTGTATTGTTTTTAATCACGTATGTATACACACTTAAAACTTACTTCAATACAAAATAAACAGCATAATTTTTCTTTATGTGGTTAAACACTTTTTTTTGTTTATTGACGTTTATACTTTTTAATTATTTAAATTTTTCTCTAAAAATCGTTCAATTTGACTGCAACTTTTGCACGAGTAGCTATTTGAATGGGCAAAGAACAAACGCCAACGACAATAACCAACAGTTTCGACCATTTTGTTGATATAAATATATAACTAGTAAATTTAAAATACAAATTTTAAAGCATCTGCGTTCACAGCAGAGTTTTCCCAAAATCGTTATCTCCGTGAGCATTGCTTTCAAATTTCAAATGAAACGTCAAACTACGCCTAACAAAACAGAGACTCACGCAAAACAATAACACGAATAGGTGATTTTTTTTTTATGAGTTATACGGACTCGTATATAACATTCTATTATTAATTGACAAGGTAAATATGAAAAAAGGCTTATAAAAAAAAAAAATCAATACACAGTCGCTTTACAGACATCGCGAGTATAATATCAGTTTCGCCTATAGTATCGATAATAGTAAACATGTATATTTTTTTTATCTGCGTTTTGTAAAAATTTTTAATAAAAAAAGATAATAACAAGAACATGCACGAAATGAAATCTTTCACTATAATATATATAGTTTCAAAATAAAAACATTTTTGAAATATGACGAATTTATGTACAAAATGGATATAGTTTGATAATATTTGTTTGTAAGAAAAAAAAAAAAATGTTTACCCGGTTTTCTTTTAGAAGGTAGACGAATGAAAGACTGAAAAACGGGTAAACATCTTATATTTTTCGTATGTATAAACATATTCTACTCGTTTGATACGAGTATTTGCCCGTGGCACATCGTTAGACGTTTCACTACGTGTTTGTCTAGTCCTTTTTGTGAACGTTTGACATTTCATATACGTTGACTTTATATGGATCGAACATTATATTTTTTAAGCTCCAGAAAAGACAAATATTGTTAGTAATTGATACTAAATCGGCAATATTTTACGTGGTGTTTTATTGGGTGTATGTAAAATAACTGTTTAAATTTTGAGCAAAACAAAGAGCGTATTGCTTTTACGACGGTGTTTTTTTATTTTCTGAAAACACTTTATCTGGTAGTTTCCGATCATTTTGTTTATTGTCTCGGAAGATTGGTAATCGGACCTAGATGTTACAGTAACAGATCCAAAGAGGAAAGAGTCGTTTTAAAAAGTGCTTCATATTACTTAAAATGTTTTTACATGCGATTGTAATAGGTAAAAATGTAAATTAACGTACCTACCAAGAAAAAAAAAACGAACTTAACCGAAATAGACTAATTTAGTGTGAAATCTGTAACTTTGAATTTTGAAATTTGTAAATTTTTGAATTTATTGTTACATAAAACCTTTTTAAATTTTATTTTTGATTTCAAAAAATGTATTAAAAGTTTTAACGACTCAAAATTACAGTAAAAGATTGATTTGGAAAAATATTGTGTAGTAAGAGTACGTTATAAAGTCACTCCCTACACTATACCAATGGGAACAATAGAGGTGCGCTAAAATATTTTGAAAAAAGAAAGGGATCTTCGTCCCCATGAGCATCCTTCCAATTCGAGCAAGCTCGACGACTATTTCTTATATTTGTAGTTAAAAAAATCCAATTTTTTTTATTTTGGATAATACATACTCCTCTAAAAAAAGTTTTTCACGTTATTAGCTTGGACGATCTTCGAAATTTCGAAATGTTTCAACTATTTGTGGGCTAAATTAGACTTAAAAAGTTTCAAAACTGTGCATGAATTAATTTATAAAACATGTAATTTTAATGTAATGCTCTTAAAAATGTATGACTAATTTTTTTTTAGACATTTATAAAATGTTATTTTCATCTTTTTTTTATTTTTTAAGCGACAATTTTCAAAAAACCACTAAAATTAATTGAAATTTTCAAACATTATTAAAGTACGAGTTAAATTCGAACGGAACGTGAATTTCAATCAATGATACAAACATTTTGAGCTAAACATTGAACTTTTAATGATTTTTTTATTTTATACTGTCAAGTACTCACCGAACTTGTTGAAAATCGTAAGTTTTTAAAATATAACAACTATATAGGTACAAATTAAAAGTATAAATTATCACACGTTAACTTTTTATTGTTGACTGCTGTTCGTAATAAAATGAGGTTCTAATTACTAATTAGATAAATACAAATTAGCCCTATTTCCCCTCCCAACGAAAATTCTTTCCACGCCACTTTTATGCCTGCTGGTGGTGCTTTCGTAAAAATTCGGATCGTTTTTAATAGGTTATACCTAACTTATAAATGTTGTTTTGGAAAGAGAAAAAAAAATAAAACATCTTTTTGTAAAATCAATCCACATTCCTTGCTGATATTTTTTTTTACACCATATACTTTGCGATTTATTCAAGAGTGTAAAATCACGTTCAAAACTAACTCGAACGTTTCATTGTTTGTTAGCTTGATTTTCTGTTATTTATCATTGTTTAAAAACTCAAAATTAAATCTCAACCATACAAAACAGAAACTCACACATTACAGCGTGACACGATAAAAAATTATCAACAAAAAGTAAAAGTTTAATTATCTTTTTAACTTATTAGGAGCTATGCCCAGCCTTGAAAATATTATGGTGTACAAACTATGAATCGTAGAATTCTCATAAAATCCTAAATGCCAACGCGAGTTTTATTAGAAATCAACTTACTGTGGCGTGATCGATTCCAATAGATTTTCATCTAGACAGTCAACGCATTGAATGATTTTTTCCGGATCAGCCAGAATTGGGTATAATTGCTCGTCGACATCTTTTCGATTGCAATTGCAATAGGCAGTGGACACGTGGACAAATGCCTAAAACACAGTAAGTACACAAGAAATGTAAATAATGTTCATACTTGAAAAAATAAAGGAAGGAAAGAAAGAAAGGGAGTAAATTCGAGGTGTTGTATGGCGTAGCGATTACGCATTTCTTTCGGTAGGCCAATGTTACGGGAGTTGTGGTTCGAACTTATTACTTAATATCTGAAAGCAATGATAAATCATTGCATTTGAAAAAACGATTCTGAGCGAGCTCAGTTAGCGATACGTCCAGGTAAAAACCAAATTCAACAAAGAATATCAGCTGCATTAAACCGAATATACTGACTGAAATATGAATTTTTTATAGGTAGGTAATCCCTACGACAAACAACTTTTCACCCGACCTAAAATTCATTTCCTTTTTTTTACTTCTTTCTTTCTTTTCTTCCTTTTTTTTTTACGTAACACTACGTTTACTGTGTTATGTTGTTGTACTGTATGAAAATATCGGACCTATATTCGCCTTTTTGTCGGTATCTTTAGTCTAAAATTGCGAGTTTTCGGATCAAAACTCGCTAAACATGTAAAATTTAAAAAATTGCTTCAAATGAAAACTAATTCCCTAATTTTTTGGTGCGCATCGATCTGTTTGCTCTTTGCACAAAAAAACACAAATAATTGAATTTGATGATGTTCCAATTTTCGTCATTTTTGGCAGATAACACAAAAAATAATCAAAATTTCAAAAAAGGTCGTCATATAAAATAACGGAAATACATAGAAATACAAATATAAAACTGAATTAAATTAGATAAATAAGATACAAAATGCGAGTCAACACGTTCTATCAAGTATACTTTTCAATATAAAAGTGATTATACTACCGAAAATTCATTATATCGTGACCAGGTAACTAGTTAAAACTAACGATTACAATGCGTACTTAATCCAAAAGCATTGATCATAAGTATAGGGTTGAGGAGATTAATCATTTTAGATTTTGATCGTCAGCAAGAAATGTATTGTATTTATAATGATGTTTTTTTATTTTTTTCCGTCAACTGTTCTTTTCGGGTAGAAAGCATAATTTTAAAAGTCAGTACCTCTCTACTAATAAGTATATGAACTTCGATGGTAGTTTGGTTGAAGTTTTTTTTTTAAATTTTGCCTACTTTGCCAAAAACCAAAAAAATGTCGAGATTTTACGGCAAAAATTTGTAATTTTCAGGTTTGGAATAGAAGGAATGCTCCAATAATATCGTTAAGTACCACATAATAGTTGAAATTTCGGCTATAAATTGTATTTTATCGGAAGCGTTTTTTGATGTTTTAATTATTTTTGTGTTGTGTCGAAAACGACGAAAATGGCGAAATTGCCAAATCCGGCGTTAAAACGGTTATTGAATTATTGTTATAATAAATTTTTCCACGTTATTTTCAAACTATTATGTACTAAATTAATTTCATAGGTTATAAATATTTGAAAAAAGTTTTTGCTAGGTATTTTAAAATTTATTTCTTAATAAAAAAGCGTATTTTTTGTTGTGAAATTTGGTTTTTACCAGGACGTTTGACAACTGAGCTCGCTCAGAATCGTTTTTTTTTAAATGAATGGAACAATCCCGGCTTTCTCGTAACGGCTCCAACAAGTATGCACGATGATAAAAATAATCGACACGTTCTACTATACTAGATTCAAAATAAAAATGTTTTCGCGTTTTTTCAAACAAAATTGTAAACGAATACTGCAGACATCTTTTTTAATTTTTTAAAAAACCACCGGTCTCTGCGCGCGTTACACGATTATTACAACTGTATGCCTACCAGAAGGGATATCAAGAGTACCGTAAAAGGAGGGTTACTTTGCACCTGTGACTTTAATAATACAAAATATGTACAATTCATATCATTAGATAGGTGAGAAACGTTTTAAGAGTTATCGATTTTTATATTTTAAGTTTTTTTCAAACAGTGCAAAGTCGGTGCAAAGTTTTATGTGATCTTGGGTTACTTTGTACCATTGACGAAAATCCATTACAATAACGTGGATAATCGGGTGCAAAATAAACTACTGTCAGTGTCATTTGAACGCAATAAAAATGTTTTAAAATAACCACCGTGAGCGTAAAAATATGTACTAAATTCAGCAATTTTTTGGAATTTTTATTGTTCACAACTAGAGAGGTACATAATATGAAACGAAATCGTGGTGCTGTTATGAAAAAACTTTTAGATATTTTTGTCAGTAACAAGATAGAATAAAAAAATTTGTCGTTTAATAAAACATAAAACGTGGCGCGTGGCTAGACGAGTTAAAAACGAAAGAAAATCGTTTTTTTTTTTTTACCCCCCTAGGTGCAACAAAGTATACTTATTTTACGGTAATAAACACTCGGTTAGTAAATGTTGTAAATGCGCGCGCGTACAAAGTTTTGTCACATCAAAGCGTTTTCTCGCCACCGTTGCTGTGGTCGAATGTTTAGTGTTTACTATAAACGTTGTACAAACAAATTAACGTACACGGCATAACTCCATAATATTATGATCCGGCGCATAAATAATAATCTGATGGGTGGTGTTACATTTTGACTGCACGGTACGAGGTCGCGCATTAATACGAACGGCTAAGAGATATTAATCGTGACGAATAATATAATGTAGGTATAATATTATGTTCTAGATTAAATAGGTAGAATTAAACGTAAAACACGTCTTAATATCGAGCGAAAGGCTGCAAGTGTTGCGGGACATATATTTTAAGACGGAAATAAAACGGTTTGATGTTAAAAGAAAACGGTACCGTGGTAAAGGTGCCGTGTCGACTACGCTTTGGGTGGGTCGTTGGTTTCGAAGTTGCGTTTCGTCCGTACGATTTAATATCTAAAAGCAACAATTGCATTTGAAAAAAAAAAAAAACGATTCCGAGCGATCTATCCAATCTACGAGTCCTGGGTGAAATTAAAAATATCGCGAATTACTCCTGTTATACGTACGTAAAAAAAAAAAAAAAAAACTAATAATATATTATGCCTAGCAAAAACTTTTTTCAATCTTTTATAACGTATTAATTTGGTACATAAAAGTTTGAAAACGACGAGGATCAATTTTTACAACGTTATAGGTTCTGACGCCGGATTTGACGATATCGCCATTTTTTGTCGTTTTCGGCACATGGTTACTTTTGTGATAACTCAGAAAATAATCAAAAAGTTCTTAAATTGAAATAAAATTGAAAGCCAAAATCCAAAATTTTACGTAGTATTCGAGGTAACGATTGGAGCATTTGTTCTATCCAAAAACGTCGTTACGAACCTGAAAGTTTCAAATTTTTCGCCGAACAATTCTCGATTTCGTTTTGTTTTTTGGAGTAAAACTCAAACAGTAAGCGGTCAAAGTTCCACCGGAGACCCGTAAATCTTTTAGAAAAGTTACTGACTTTGAAAATCGGATAATTTCTTGTATACGAAAAGTTGTTGACAGAAAAAAAAAACATCATTGTAAAAGCAATACATTTCTCGCTCAGAATCTAAAAAAAAATTAACATTTTTAACATTAATTTACATAGTATTTCGACCTTGACCGATTGCGGATAAGTGACGGAAATTTTAAAAAATCGTTTTTATTAAAAAAAAAAAAATAAAATAAATAAATATCTAATATATCATGTTATGAATTGCAAATTTTGATATAATATTACTGGATTATACTGTAAAATAATTATAGTAATATACTATGCTGGATTTTTGTTTTTAAATCACGCGGTTATTATTGTAGGCATCACAATTATATATACTTGGGAAATAAAATTGTGTTATCCGCTCGCACAAGTGCTCATATTTTTTAGATTCTGAGTGTATCGAAGAATGTATTGGTAACCACTTGAATTTATTTAACAGTTTCTATATACTTGCTATGTATACGAATAAAAATAATTGTACATTTTACAATATTGTATTTTGTACAATTACCTATTATTAGTTTACGTAGTTTACTCAGTAAACTACATCACGTATTTCAGTGGTACGTTAGAACGAAACTTTTACAATATACATAATACGTATGATTATAGGATTAAATAAGTATTCGTATATTATGCTCGTGTAACTTCAAAAACAGGTTTTTCGAACATTATTTAAAGCCCGTTTCGATTAACTTAAATGATTCGAACACAATAATATGATTATACACGAATTTCTAACTATATGCAGCGTCCGATAAAACTCACCGTTGCAGTGTTCACGCGCGTGCAAGTGCAACACACCGAACAAAAAATATTCTAAAACAACGTAGCTCGTTCCTTCGTAAATTTAATAGAAAATAAACCTAAGCAACAACTTACCTCGAGTTTCGTCATTTTATGGCTCAGTTGAACCAACCGCTTGGTGCCCAGCAAATTCATGGCGACCGAAAGTTTAAGCGCTTCGTCGAATTTGACAGTGGCTGCCGAATGGAACACGATCGATACGTTGTCGACCAAAGTCTTTTGATCCAACGGATTGATGCCCAATTCGCTTTTAGTGACATCGCCGTTGATCGCTACTAATTTTTTTAAACTCTCCGGTTGATTTTTTCGAACCCAGTCAAATATCTGGAAAATTGCGTTGAAAAACAAATGTTTTATAATATTATACTACGAAGGATATTTTGATGTTTTTATACAAAAAGACGACTGATGCAAGTTGACGACTTTAAATATTTTAAGCCAGTAACGCGGTAATCCGTTCTATACGTGTATATTATTAGTCAGTTATATCGTTTCATTTCGTTCAATCGAACAATACCTACTTAAACACCTATAAACATTTAAATTAGACATACATGCATACAATCTACGATTTAGATTGAATTATAATATAGTTTTTTGTTCGACGAATAAATTTATCTAATTGAAAAATGTGTTCTGTTGTCAAATCGTTTTATTCGAACAATAATTGTAAATAGGCATAAAATATATTTTTTTTTTTTTTTGGAAGACATTTTAAAACAAAAAAAGGTTTTTATAAATAACAATTAAAGCGATTCTATTAAACACAATATACATAAATTGTTCTAAAATTTGTTTGTATTTGATGCGTTTTTTAGTCGCAAATGAATATGTTACTCAAAAAGTGCCTTAATTAATCATTACAATTATAATTTATACACCTGTATGGAGAGCACATTTTAAACAAAATTCGGCATCAAACTTTTCTAAGACCTATTTATTAAAACCGTACTATCCATATATCATAGAATTTTTTTTTGTTTTTTAAATAATCGTACGGCCGAATTCGAGCGATGATTTTGAGGTAGGTACTTAATAATGTAGTCGTAATAAACGTGAACGTTTAAAATTCAATTTTAAATCGAACGTTTAATCTTCGTCTTAGGGTACACCGGTTCGCGTAAATATACGAGTCAAAATGTTGTAATTTTTACGCTCTAAAAACGCGATACGTTTTTCTTGCCTATTTTATACGATTTTTTAATACGAGAATAATTTTTGGGGTGTTTATTAACGTAACCCCCGAAACACCTATAAGAATACGTCGTTTTTAACTATTCGGTTTTAAAAAAAAGAGTTTTTTCTTAATTATTTTTCGAAACTATTACAGTAATATTTTGTTACGCGTATACCGAACGATTGAAATGCACGAATTTCCCTCGTTCGAATTCGTTTTTCATCCAAACTATTGTTGATACGGTTTATTTTAAAACTATTGACTCTAGTCCGAGAAGAAACGTATAAGATGAAAAAAACACTCGAACACAATAGGCAAGTACGATACTTTTCGCGTGATCGTTTCGAATTCGGATTTATTTGAAAACGTAGCTTCTGATTTAGAATCTAAACTCCTGAATAACTTTTTTCCACGCAGATTTTGTGTTCGAGTGAAAGGATTACAACGAATCGCGGTGTGTTGTACGTATAATGCGGTACTTTGCGGGACCAGCGCTGCGGCCGCCTGCGCCACGCCGTTTTCGTGCACTTTGAAAACACACGTCCGTCGAAATTTCGGTTTTTAAAATATCGAACTTTATTTTAATTAATATTAATTCGAGGGAAAAATCGAGTGGCGACGAAAACCGTTAAGCGTTTTTATTTTATATTTTTTATTTAGTTTTTATATTTTTTTTTTTTTTCATTTTTCGTATAATATCGTATATTACCGTGGCGTCGAGCAACTCGTCCAGTCTGGTCTTGACGTTGTTGCCCTGCTTGGGCCTGATCAGTAGGTAAATGCACGCGACGTTCGGACACGAGTGCAGCAGTTTCTCCACCAGCACTTTGCCCATGAACCCCGTGGCGCCGGTGATGAGTACGTGACGTCCTCGGAAGAACTCCGGTATCGGGCTGGACGTGCTGGCCATTTCGTCGCGTCGCTGAAAACCACCACAACGGATCGTATATATATACTGCCTGCACCGCGTTTTACTCGGTTATACATAAAAATATCCCGTTTACGGTGTAAAATTTCAACGGGCGGACACCCCGCGACTGGAGGAAACTACGGTGCGAAAATAAACTAACGATCGTCGTTGTTGGATTCAACAGAGCAGCTTGAAATGAAATTCCGCCGCCGTTGACGATGATTAGCCGACCGTCACAGTGTCACACGCACGCAACTACGCGAGTACCAGAGAATATATGTACACCTAAGCCGGTTGTTGTGCCGGTCTAGTCATGTTCGCTATATTTATCTCGGGGTGTGACGGTCTGAAAAAAAAACGTACCGACTCTGAGAGGAACGAAAATATGGAAAAAAAGCCCAAAAAAAGCAAAGAGAGGTAGAAAAAACTCGCGGACTTTTAAAACCGCGCGTGGTACTCGCAGAGAGCACGTGGCCGAAACACTTACGCCCTGCGCCGCCGGAGCTGTGTCGCGGCCGGCAATGTCGTCTCGTTCGCGTACCCCGGGGCGCGTCGTCGTCAAGCCGGACTGTCCGTTGTAGCGGTCAGCGAAGAAATCGATATCGAGAGAGAAAAACGAAACGAACAGAGAAATTGAAAACGATAATTCGGTCGGATCACAACAGCGATAATTGTTATAGAGTCTCTTATTATAACGCCGTACCG
This sequence comes from Hormaphis cornu, assembly GCA_017140985.1. Taxonomy (NCBI): domain Eukaryota; kingdom Metazoa; phylum Arthropoda; class Insecta; order Hemiptera; family Hormaphididae; genus Hormaphis; species Hormaphis cornu. The sequence goes on along the minus strand of CM029361.1, from coordinate 28,689,907 downwards.
GGGGAGAACGTGCGACGATCGCGGCCGGGAACGTCCGACGATGCACTGTGCCGCCGCCGCCGCCGATCGCGTCGTCAGCGGCTCGGCCGCGCGGTCGCCGTCGTACGGCCGCGCTCCAGCAGACGGCGGCGGCGGCGGCGGCGGCGATGGTAATTCGATAAAGGGGCGGTTGCGCGCCCGACGGTACGGCGGCGAAGGGGCGAGACGAACGCGGCGGGGGCAGGGGCGGATGGGGTGGGGGGCGCCCTCCCCGCCGGCCGCGACGACGTGTCATCCCTGCGCACAGGAATCCCACCCGAAAGCGTTTTACCCGCGCGAAACGCCGCGTTAGGTTAGGCTGCGGGATTTCTATAGCGCTTGCGTGTTTTTTTTTAAACGAAGACCTAGCACGTCGTTCGTTTCTCGTTTTTAAAAAAAAAAATGTTTTTCTCGCATATTTCGTGATTTATTTTTTTTCCGATGGAGTTTGCGCTACGCATTTTTACCGGTCTTTTCGTTAAAATTTGGTCACGTTTCGTTTTCGGGGCCAGGATCTCGTAGCGATCGCACGTGCACTTCTAATGAAGTCCTTAAACACAGGGGCAGAGTGAACTCGAAATTTGTTTCAGGGATCTCGTTTTTACACTCCGAGCGTAAGCATCGTTTTTATAATTAAACAATGTCCGCGGACACGTTTTCTATAAATTTTAATTTAATTTTAACGTTTTCAGAAAAAATGCTCCAATTTTAACGTGTAAAAGACAGATCCGCACTTTAATTGAAGCGTTTTTTGTTTAAATTTTAAACGGGCCGATCTTCGAAATTGCTCCGTTCGATCTATACGTGCGATTTACAAGGGTTTCATGAGTGTACCGCTGAAATTTCGATGGATCATTTTTGAGCGAGTTATGGAGGAAATTTTTGTTACTTCGGGCGGCCGTGTATTATTCCTTAAGGGGACGAATAGTTACGGGAAACGTGTTTTTTTGGACGTCGATTTAGATTTTTCTTTTTGTGATCAAGTAGAACAAACGCTTCGATTTTATCGTACGATACCTCAAAAGATATAGATGATTGATCCGAGATGGCATTTAAGCGTGTTTTGAAATTTCGATTATTTTTTCGAGCTATGAGCGAAAAACGATGACGGTCAAATTTTCGAAAGTTCGACTTGAAATTTATGTAAGTCGTTAAGAAGAGCTTGACGAGTTTACTGCTGAAATTCGATTTCGATCATTTTTAAGGGAGTTATGGAACTTAAAATGTTTCAAATTTTTAATTTCACGCGATTCCATGAAACCTCTAGTTTTTATGTTTAAGTTTCGAAACTTTAATAAACAAACAAGACAGTTTTACAAATGTGGTTGAAAAATTTAGAAAATTCGATAACACGATTTTGGTCCATAGCCGATTTTAAGTTGTTATTTTGTCGTAAAACTCGTCATTCTGGGCGGCCGTGAACTTCTTACGGGGGGAACAAATAATTACGGGAGACGTGTTTTTACACGTCGGTTTAGATTTCTTCGATCACAACATCCAAAATAAAGATCGGACCAAGTTGAAACTTTTACTTAATACTAAAGAAAAGAAAAGATACAGATTTGATAAAAGTGTGTTTATTGTTAAATTTGTTTTTACCACAACGTAAACTAGACTACTGAGCTCGCTCAGAATCGTATTTTCGAAGGCAATGATTTTTCGTTGTTTTCAGAAATTAAATAATGTGTTTAAATCACAACTTCTAAACTATCGACCCACCCAAAGCGTAGTCGCTACCCGGTCCAACTTACCCACGCGACTGATCCCGTTTTTTTTTTAAATTTAATTTTGCATATTTTGCTCGTATTTCGATTTCGATGTTACATTTTTACCAGTTTTTTTAACTACAAATTGGTCATATTTTCAGCGCATATTTTAGGTGATATTATAGCGTATATTCATGCATTTTTAAGTGCTATAAAATCACAGCCCTGGTCTTGACGCTATATTGCTATTATTATTGTGCACGGAATCGACGATCGGTCGAATTTGCAGTCGATAATATTTAACAGGGGAAAGTTCCCGACGGGCTGTTTCGGGCCAATTTTACGCATTTTAACGGTTTATTTGGATCGCATGCTGCAGTTATGTTCCACATGTGATTTTTTTTTTAACGTGTGTTTTTTTGTACATCATTTTAGATTCGATAGCACACGGAAAAAAAAACACTCGTCGGCAGGGCTTACAAGTGAAGTTTGCCGCACAACACAAAAATTGTCGACCCAATTATCTTAAAAAACACTCTACACGTGTAAAAACAAGCAAACAATTTCAAATAATATGTATGGTTTTATTAATTTAAAAAGAGGAATCAAATCGGTTCAACCAATGTTGCTGACACATTTTACCTTTTATTTTTTAAAATCGGTTTTTATAATACTCTTTATGAAAATTACAACATCTGTAAAATTTTAGCGCCAATCCTCGTTAGTAAAGTAGAAACTTGTAGAAACATGATGATTGAAAAAGTTTTTATTCACAACCTACCGCCGATTGATCTATTAATGCGATACAAATTTTGAAAACTGATTCGAATTCGTTGTGACGACAGCTTTGTATCGACTTTCTCACATTTTCCATTTTATTCCTTGAATGGTTACAAATTTGAATTAGAAAACGAAATAAGTAAATGTGAAGTTTGGTGAGAAGTTGTTTGGCGTAACGAATACGCTTTGGAGTGGGCTACTTCTTTGGGTGGGCCAATGTTTCGAAAGTTAAGGTTCAAACTTATTATTAAATGTCTGAAAGCAATCATTGCATTGGGAAAAACAATTCTGAGCGAGCTTAGTTATCTATACGGCCTGGGATCAAAAACCAAATTCAACAAGAAATATCATCAATATTATTGTGTACCTAAACTACCTGAGAAACGACTCTTTTAAGTTTGAATCTATAACATAAAAATAATAGATATGTATTTGTCAAACGAACCGAGCAAAAACTATTAATCGTTCAATACTTCAATACTTCCAAACACAATAAAGGTTTTATTAATTTCTATTCAAATTTAAATTAATGCGAACACTGATGAATGAGTTTTTACAGTTGTTACTTGATGCCAAAAAAAAAAAAAAATGAAGTGACCCACTCGAAAGCGTAATCGCTAAGCCAAACTTCTCACCCGAACTCGAATTTTTTGCATTCTATCCTTCCTTCCTTCCTTTTTTTTCTTTTTTTCCAATCATTTTTTTTTATGTAATACTCCGTTAACTATATGTAATAAGTAATAACTAATACAACACCATTCAAAATGGTTATCCACTCAGAGATGTGATCTACATTACTTCTCTAACTCTTTTAATTACTTCATTGTTTAAATCGACACTGTCGATTTAGAAATTCATTAAGAATTATAAGATTAAGAAAAAGATTGAAAATCATTATTAATGTGCCAGTGCCATCTTGACGGACACGATTAAATCACTTCTACAAGCAAAATGTGTTGAGTAAAATAAAAATTCCAGGCCCAACAACCAATGAAGTGTCATTAAAAGATCGGAGCACTCCTTACGTATATTTTAGTTACGAAATTTTTTCGGAAAATGTATCACATATATGAACAACTATTGCCAATTTTCCAGTTTCAAACAACTAGGAAGAAGGAACATAAAAATAGGAAATTGCAATAGAAATACAAATCGGTTTCGATTCGATTGAACCAATTAATGCTCACTTCTCCATTGCAGGGGTTGTTTAGTCAGAATGTTTGCGTTTCTGTATCAAAACTCACTAAGTATGTAACATTTAAAAAAAATTTTGAATACCGTCCCATTCAAATCAAATTCCCTAACTTTTTGTGCTACTCGTACAAAACGCATTCGTCAGATCGCTCCTTCCACTCGAAAACAAAAATGGTCAAATATGGCGACGTTTCAATTTTTGCCGTTTTTGACAGATAACTCAGAATGCAATCAAAATATCAATAAATGTTTCATATAAAATATATTTTAAAGCTAAAATTCAAATTATATATATATATATATATATATCAAACCTACCTATTTTACTAATTACATGTATAGATTGTAGATTAATTTCAATAAAAAAAAAAAAAAAAAAAAAAAAAAGATGTAAAATGTCGTTGCTGCAGTGTTCCAGGCATTGAAACCATCCAAACATCGTTCGCCTACTATAATTTTGAACTAAACAAAATATAATAAATAATTCTATTAGAAAATATGGTACTTTTAACTTGGATTAAAATCCTAAACGTATACGCTTACAATATTTGTATATGTATAATGATGTTATTCGTAGAAAAATTTGATTATAATTAAGTTTATTGAAACCTGATTAATATCTATATTATCTGATCTCATCAGACATCGGTTATTCATCAGTTCCGACAGTAAAATCTTATTTGCATGCAGAGCCACTACTTTTTTTTATAAGCTTATTTTTTTTTTTTAAATAGTAAAACGCTTTAAACTTATGGGAATAATCCATACAAACAATTTTTATTTATCTTTGGCATCAAACTGTAAAAACATAGATATCCACATTATAATCTCTCTCATTTTATGTGTTTCAAACACAAACTTAATCATCGAGTATTCATCAAAATTCCTACCTGTAGGCAATTTTCATTTGAAAATAATTTTTTAGCATAGGTACTTCTTGTGGCGGATAATATTTTTTTTACATTATAGTTTAACTTGTTTTGATAGTTCTTTGGTTTTTTCACAAAGTATCCAATCATTAAACATTAGACATGATATTAATTGTTTGAAGAATTGTTTGTATAATTTATAAAAATGTGTGAATATTTATTTGAAGCATATCTTTCAATTCATTGAAATTACAAACTCACTTCAGGTCCGGACTGTGTAATATTTTCCATTTTTAGGTCTTTAAGCCAATAAACTTATTATATTACTGCGAGATAGGTAAGTATTGCGTGTACGTTTTATAACGCCTATTATATTATACCAGTTGATATTATCAGTAAAGTGGTATTTTTAATTACAAAATATTTTGTAGGTAGGAAATACTCAACTTTATAAAATAATGAAAGCTTTTTCCGGAATGTTTTGATGCAACGATCAATTAGTTACGAAACGCATAACATTAAATTATTTTGAACTTCACCACTCTGGTATAGTATATTACTGAAAAACCAACGTTAATTCTCAGACAATACACACGCGCTCCCCCATTGAAGCACATCATATAGAATGAGTAATTATTATGAAAACGTTGTTTTGTACGGCTAATGATCATGTGGAACGTTTTTATTTCCTTGAAATAATTAAGCTCACCATGACATTTTATAAAAAAAAAAACGTTCTTATAAGTAGAATTTTCTGCAAACAACTACTTGTTATAATATTTCGAATTGAAGTTTAAAATGATTGATCTAGGCTTATGTTTAACACTTGACATTTTTATGCACGGCTAAGACATATTGCCGCCATAATACGTAATAATAAATAATTTATACATAGCTACTGTTGTACTGTCGTTACAGACGTGCACAAATAATATTTAAATGTTGACACAGAGTTTTTCGTTACAAAAGCTAAGAATTTCATTGCCAGCTATATAATTTTATATTATATGTAACAAATTGTTATTTTAAATATCAAAGCGGAAATTCGAATTGGAATCGCAAGGTCAATCTTAGAGTCATCATAATATTATTATTTATATTATGATATTCTAACTAAATGCAAAACAATTTTACAAGACTAATTCCTGACAAAGTTCCGTACTCCACGTGTAAAACGCGTTCATAGAATAAATAATCTACGTGTACATTTTGCTGACGAGCGAATACTTTTAAGCTTTAAATACCTAATTATAAACAACTTAAAAATGATTGTCTATTAATTTTTTCCATACCTATTTTAAATATTTATTTACTGCGTTATAAAATAACATATTGTAACACGAAATAGTTTCAGGTTTTTGCTGGTACTAAAGTACGTATACCGAAGCTAAAAAATGAACATTAAATAATACGTAGATGTCGGGATCGGAGTGACTTTCAATTTTCAAGTTGATTTCAATTATCTACCGCATGGATAACTTATAGTTTCTTCGATTCCATCCCAGTAAACCAATGTTCGTTTAATCAACGTAAATTATACGTATTTGTTTTTTTTTTTTTTTTTTATATATATTATGTATTACACGAAGGCAATTTGTAATTAACAAATGGCTGTTAACGGAATATACATAATTTGTATAGAATTCAAATGTTTTTGGTTGAAAACTCGTCAGAATTCAGTGTATATTAAGTACGTATAAATTTCGTGTAGTAATATAACCGAGTTAATTTACTTTTCGTATAACAATAGTACGTGTTTGGTATAAAATGCTATTGGAAGCTCGTCAAAACTTTTTGTATTTTAGACATACGTTTTGTAAATAAACTGCCAAAATGAAACACAGACTCATTTTTCGTTGATAACTTGTCAACATTTAATATGTACATAATATCTAAACAAATCAGTTTGGTGATTATCCCCCTAAATTGCAATGATGTTCAGTATTACAAAATGTTTGTAAGAACGTCGTTAGCAGACAGGCAACTGACAACTCAGCTGGTAACCTGGGTTCAATTAAGGTATTACCATCAACTACGGTCCTCAAAAAAGCAAACACAAGCTTTTTTTGAGACTTGGTTAAGTTACCATAGGTGGAAATAAGAGTGTGATTTATGGGATCATAGGCTTTCAAAATGTTTATCTATAGTCATTTTCAAATTTTTCTTACACGCTAAAATATTTGCTATTTTTATTTGAAAACAATAATGCAAGCACTCAACCAAAACAAATAGCTAGTTTAATATAAACTAGCTATTTGATATATTTTTTGAAATAAAAAATAAAAAATACCTAAGTATGTTATCAAAATTAAAAACTTATAATAAATATGAAATAATATTATATAGTCACACAATTTAGAGCAATTTAGAGAGCATTGCAACCGCATATTTTAGTCTAATGGGATTAAATGATGTTAAGTACCTACGCGGGGAAAAAAAAATGTATAAAAATATCAAAAATTCAAGCAATAATTAGTCCAAGAGCGTTTCAATAGTAACAATCGTCTGTAAATAGTATAAGTCACAGTATCGATGTACCACGGGTTGTTTGTGAATTTCCAAACGACAAACACAGAACATTCAAACTGTTTCATTTTCTTAACCCGTGGCGTAGTAATGCTTTTGATCTGGGGGGAGATAGATAATTTGTTGCAGGGTTCCGATTAAAAATTAGTATAGACAAAAAAGATATTTGATATTTTTCAATCTTAAATATTAAACCAAAACTAAAAACAACCAAACCATATATAGGTTACCGTTAGTAACCAAAGTGTATCAAATAATCTTTGATCATAGAAAAAAAAAGTATACTTATTATTTACTTATTTAACGATTATAATTTTTAATTTGGTATTCTGTGCACAATGAAAATTTGTTTTTTTTTTTAATCGATGTACATGTAAGGCATATAGCACAGGATGAACATATAAGTCATCGAAATTTTTATATTCTTTGAATTTTACTTTATTTCTTTTGTTAGATATGATTTTATTCGAAAATGTTGTAATAATTTAAATTAATTATTTTACAACAATGTTCCGGTGTAGGTGTATCTAACATACTTAATAGTTAAAATTATTTGACACGACATTTATATTTCGCCATAGATAATTAAATAGTTATCAAATTGGCATTCCATTACATATATTACGATATGTACCTGCTATGGCGTTTAGATTATGGAGGAATTGCGGTTGATAGCATTATAATAGTTCACTATTTAATTTTTATAGAATTATTTTATTTGTACGGACTATAAAATACAATGATAATGGGTAAAAAAAAAAAAAACAAGAAACTAAGAATAAGTAATATCGCGTTGAAAATATTTTATAGTTGAATAAACTGCAGTTATTTCCCACCTGGATTTTCGGTCGGTCGTAAACTTTGAGGCTCTGAGTGGCATATTACATATTACTCGATAAAGTTTAGAATTTGTTTTCTTCACAAACAATTGCTATACAACACGTTATTGAAAAGTGGTTTTTCAAAAACAGACATAGGATAAGTTATTAATTTTAAGGTGTCAAAGTTGTATTATACAAAAATTTATATAGAATCATAAAAAAAAAAAAAAAACTTAAAAGCATTTAAAATACAAATTTAGGTCTTAAGGTATTCAAAATTCGAAAAATGTATACGTAAATACCAGTATTCGAATACTTTTACAAAATTGGTTAATTTATGCCTACAATTAACTATTATACTTAGGTATATGCAGTTAGGCTTGAGATTTGTACAAGATGTGTGTTATACATCATATACTGTGCCCAGTAAAAGTTTTGTATCATACACCATAATATCACATTTGATATCAAGATCAGAGATTGAGTTCAAATTCAAAATCTAAAATTATCAAAAAAAATTAATTTCGTAAATCTCAAAATCAAATATTTTTTAATAATGATTTTCAAATTCATTATCAACAATTTGAATGATTTTCAAACTTGAAATCTAAATTTTTTATTAACAAGATCAAGTCACGCTGTTTAAGTAAAAAAAATATGGCAGGTATATAATATAATACATATACTTTTTTGCGTTTCAAAACTACTGTAATCGAACTGAATAATCTACTATATTACATTAGTATTTGATTTCAATGTTACCCGTATGCGGAATTGTATGCGAAAAATTGCCAAACCATATTATTTGATATACCTAGATATTTTATAATTTAATGATTGAATGGTAAAAAATTTACTTAACATTTATTAAATAAAAAAAAGAACGGTACCACGGTAAAGGTGCAGTAGCGACCACGTTTTGGCTGGATCATTGGCATTAAAGTTGCGGTTTATCCGTATTATTTAATATCTGAAAGCAACGTTAAATCATCGCATTCGAAAAAACCGATTCTGAGCGAGTTGTCTAATCTAACAAGTCCAAGGTAAAAATAAAAATGATTGCGAATTACTCTAATTATATATACGAAAAAAAAAAAATAGTACCTAGCAAAAAATTTTGTCTATCTTTTATAAACTATTAAATTAATTTAGAACATAAAAGTTTGGAAACTACATGGAATAATTTCTTATAACGGTAGTTTAATCGGTAAAAAAGCCGTTCTTACGCCGGATTTGGCAATTTCGCCATTTTAGTTATTTTCGGCACATTCAGAAAATAATCAAAATATCAAAAAATGCTTCCTAAAATAAAATACAATTAAAAGCCAAAATCCCATTTTATATTAAAAATAAAATATCCGAATCACAAAATAATACACTTTTTTATTTGCATGTACTTATTTGGACAACCATGCTGTCATCTTCAGCGCCTCTACGTGGTAATCAACGTGACAATTAGAGCACTCCTTCTACCCGAAAAAGTCATTACAAAACTGAAAATTTCAAATTTTTCACCTTAAAATTCTCGATTTTGTTTGTGTTTTTGGGGTAAAACTCAAAAAGTATGCGAAATTAAAAAAAAAAATCTACCAAAGTACCACCGGAGTCTATAAACCTTTTAGAAACGCTTTGTATTAATTTTTTTTAATTTATATTTATATTTATATAATTATTAGTTATAATTTCATATTATTAGTAGCACGGTTCTAAAAAAGATTACGGATAAATTATACAGCGGTTCAGTTAATAAAAAAAAACAAGTGTGTACTGTACCTAAGTATAGGCACCTATATACCCAACTAAGCTTAATCCATTAGGTTCATTTTTAAAAGACAAAATGTAAGCGATTTCTACTACTTTCAATAATGCATTTATATGGACAAAATTTGATTTGCAAAATATACTATACACCTCATACAATGGTATGATTTCGATAACTTTTTTTTTTTTTACTGAAAAGAAGAAGACTTCCTACTGTTCGCGTTGGAACTTTATTTTTGATTTTCGTGCTCATAACCCACCGAAGCATTTGTCAAAACAACTGTTATTGAAATAGGCCATATGAGAAAAATACCCGAAAACATGTCACGAAGAAGTCGCGAATTCCAAACGATTTAAAATCGGAATTCGCTATACCAATCGACAGTATTTTTTTAAAAAATGAATCTCAAAATTAAAAATATGAGTTTGTTTTTGATCGTGGCCATCTCCGATCACTCGATTGATTTAAACTTGATAACGCGAATATTGTGTAGTCTGTATACAATGAATCGTAGTAGCATCAGTCTACTATAATATAATATAACTATACTATTTCTATTATTAAAATTTTCCGGGTTTTTATTACGGAGTGCTCCGTTGAATACCACATACAATTTAGGATTTCGGCTTTGAATTTTATTTCATTTGAAACATTTTTTGATACATTTTGATTATTTTCCGAGTTATGTGCCGAAAACAACGAAAATGGCAAAATCGCCGAATCCGGCGTCAGAACTATCGTTACAAAAAATTATTCCATGTCGTTTTCGAACTTTTACGTAGAATTAATTTAATACGTTATTGAAAACGGGTTTTCCATGTATGTTTTTTTTACGTATGTCTAATAGGAGTAATTTTCACCCAGGACTTATTACATTAGATAGCTCGCTCAGGGTCGTTTTTTTCGAATGCGATCGTCAGATATTGAACAATACGGATAAACCGCAACTTCGAAACCCAACCAAAGCGCAGTCGCTACGGCGCACCTTTATCGAGGGGTACCGTTCTTTTTTAAATTTAAATAATTTAAATTTATTTAACTGAGCCTTGACCAACCAAACCTCGGGCAACACCGGGTCGGGACAGCTAGTCTAAATATGGTGCCGGGTCACTAACGACGATAGTAAATGTTGACATCTATAACGATAACTACATTTATAATCATAACTATTTTTAATATAAAAATATTGCATAACATAATATTTATACTTAACATAAAATATATATAAAGAAAACATATGATATGAATTGATAAGAGATAAAATTGATATGTACTCTTATCATCATAGCAGTCGACTGACATGATTAGTTAGTATAATTAAAAATGAGCACAAATTATTCTTGTAACTTTTGATTACTCATTATAATTGTTATTATTATTATTTAAGTAAAAACTTTTATTGTTGTTTTATAACGATCTTTATAGATCTATTTATTTATTTCCTTTGTTTTAAAATAAAAACCCAAGTTGCGTTTCCGTAAATGAAAGTTATATTTTATTTTTAATAATTTTACAAATAAAATAAAAATATTACCTGTAAATGAAAGAAAACAACAATAAAAGTTTTTACTTAAATAATAATAATAATAACAACAAATAAATAACAACAATTATAATAATCAAAAGTTACAAGAATAATTTGCGCTCTTTTTCATTATACTAACTAATCATGTGTCAGTCGACTGCTATGATGATAAGAGTACATATCAATTTTATCTCTTATCAATTCATATCATATGTTTTCTTATATATATATATATGTTTACGAGTACTTATTGACTATTGTGCTAACATAAAATTTACCGAAAATAAAATCGTATTTCGAAACTTTTCGTAGGCTCACAGTGTCTATGCGCTAATACCCGGGCCCGGTTCTCTCACCGGACAGAGTATACCGATATTTTAGGTCGTATACAGTCGATTCTATTTATTATTATTATTATTTGAATATAATATGCTACGAAAAAGCCTCTAAACACGAAACAAAAACGATTCCCTCGCAAAAAATCCGGACTACTCGCCTGTACACTGCAGACCGATACTTATGTGTATATTGTGTAAGATCTATAAAAACAGTCGCCAGCGTTATGTGACAAAACTGCAGAAGGGACCGAGCGGGGAAAATCGTTAGACTAAATATTAAATTCCTGTTCGGATGAAAGACTTGAGTGAAAAAAAAATGTTCCGATATTATAATTTAAACCTTTATACAGTATACTATACACATTTGAGTCTCGCCGGGTCACGGAACGCGGTCTATTTTCGTATGGTATAAACGGGTCAATTCGTTCGGTTTTTAATTTTACCACAAACGAGCTCTAATATAATATGTTATAAGCTTACGCCGAAGCCGTACGAAATTCGCTGTCAAGTGGTTTTTTTTTTTCTTTCTTTTAAGGTATAGTACACAACACCGCTTACG
>CM029361.1:28588153-28638167 GCA_017140985.1 Hormaphis cornu | reverse complement strand
TACGTAGAATTAATTTAATACGTTATTGAAAACGGGTTTTCCATGTATGTTTTTTTTACGTATGTCTAATAGGAGTAATTTTCACCCAGGACTTATTACATTAGATAGCTCGCTCAGGGTCGTTTTTTTCGAATGCGATCGTCAGATATTGAACAATACGGATAAACCGCAACTTCGAAACCCAACCAAAGCGCAGTCGCTACGGCGCACCTTTATCGAGGGGTACCGTTCTTTTTTAAATTTAAATAATTTAAATTTATTTAACTGAGCCTTGACCAACCAAACCTCGGGCAACACCGGGTCGGGACAGCTAGTCTAAATATGGTGCCGGGTCACTAACGACGATAGTAAATGTTGACATCTATAACGATAACTACATTTATAATCATAACTATTTTTAATATAAAAATATTGCATAACATAATATTTATACTTAACATAAAATATATATAAAGAAAACATATGATATGAATTGATAAGAGATAAAATTGATATGTACTCTTATCATCATAGCAGTCGACTGACATGATTAGTTAGTATAATTAAAAATGAGCACAAATTATTCTTGTAACTTTTGATTACTCATTATAATTGTTATTATTATTATTTAAGTAAAAACTTTTATTGTTGTTTTATAACGATCTTTATAGATCTATTTATTTATTTCCTTTGTTTTAAAATAAAAACCCAAGTTGCGTTTCCGTAAATGAAAGTTATATTTTATTTTTAATAATTTTACAAATAAAATAAAAATATTACCTGTAAATGAAAGAAAACAACAATAAAAGTTTTTACTTAAATAATAATAATAATAACAACAAATAAATAACAACAATTATAATAATCAAAAGTTACAAGAATAATTTGCGCTCTTTTTCATTATACTAACTAATCATGTGTCAGTCGACTGCTATGATGATAAGAGTACATATCAATTTTATCTCTTATCAATTCATATCATATGTTTTCTTATATATATATATATGTTTACGAGTACTTATTGACTATTGTGCTAACATAAAATTTACCGAAAATAAAATCGTATTTCGAAACTTTTCGTAGGCTCACAGTGTCTATGCGCTAATACCCGGGCCCGGTTCTCTCACCGGACAGAGTATACCGATATTTTAGGTCGTATACAGTCGATTCTATTTATTATTATTATTATTTGAATATAATATGCTACGAAAAAGCCTCTAAACACGAAACAAAAACGATTCCCTCGCAAAAAATCCGGACTACTCGCCTGTACACTGCAGACCGATACTTATGTGTATATTGTGTAAGATCTATAAAAACAGTCGCCAGCGTTATGTGACAAAACTGCAGAAGGGACCGAGCGGGGAAAATCGTTAGACTAAATATTAAATTCCTGTTCGGATGAAAGACTTGAGTGAAAAAAAAATGTTCCGATATTATAATTTAAACCTTTATACAGTATACTATACACATTTGAGTCTCGCCGGGTCACGGAACGCGGTCTATTTTCGTATGGTATAAACGGGTCAATTCGTTCGGTTTTTAATTTTACCACAAACGAGCTCTAATATAATATGTTATAAGCTTACGCCGAAGCCGTACGAAATTCGCTGTCAAGTGGTTTTTTTTTTTCTTTCTTTTAAGGTATAGTACACAACACCGCTTACGGGATTTAATATTAGATTACAGTCGACGATTATTACACTGTTGTATACGGTTAACGTAAAGCACCGATAGCTGTATTATAATATACTGTTGGAATTCAGTCTAAACAACGTTTTAATATAATATTTATACTTACCCGAAATGCGTTTACTCGACCGTACAGCGGTTAGTGTTCAGAGCTGTTCAAACGTTAACACGTCATTGACTGACTACAAACGAATCGTGTCTAGGAAATAATAATATTACGTGCGCATCGTCGACGGCTGTATTATACGTAATACGATTTAACTACGTTTAATCGTGTCGTTTCCCCGTACCCCGTCGGTAAATTTCTTATTTTGAATGACAAAACTATGGTGATGGTCACAAATTTTCTTCTTAAAAAACCCTACGACCGATTCCCGATAGTTTTCCGACTTTAAATGGCTAAAAAAAAAAAATTCTACATTTTTTCGTAGCACACGGATTTATATTGGGAATCTTGAACTTTAACGAAACGGAGATTTTTGAAAATTTCCGAGTTCCGTATACTTGGCTCAAAAATGTTCTAAATTTTTTTGAAACTTGTATAAGTTATTTCTTTTTAAGTATTTCTTTGTGGTAAAAAAAATAAGAAACACACACCATGTTCAAACCAAAACATTTTTTGCTACACTCAGAGTCTAAAAATTATAATATAATACAAAATAATCAATAAAATTCGTCATTTGACGTGGCGCAATGATAGAGATTGGTTTTGAAAATAGCCGTAAAATCGGACGAGTAAAAACACTTATGAACTTTATAACGTTATAAATTTCGTTATTAATGGAATTCAAAAACGTATTGTATGGGTTGCATGTTATGCTATATGGTTTCAAAATAATGATTCTTATAGAAGAGAAACGTGTTTTTCGGCAGTGATAATATTTATAGACTTACGTCTAAGCCATGCAGGTAAATTATTTATAAATTATTCAAGACTGGACATTAACGAACGAAAAATTTTAGTTAATTACATTTAGTTAATTAACATAATCTATACATGTACATAAGTTAATATACATTTTAGTATAACTTGTTAAATTCAAAATCTTCGATCAATTTAAAATTAACGCGGTTTGTTTTTCAACCATTTCAATTAAATCAATATTTGGAGTTTGCTTACACGGTCAAACAGAAGGCGCTAAAAGAAGTATGCAAACGAAAACAGTAGCTGTTTTGCAGTCAAAATCAATTTAGTATTTACGTAAGAATAATCGCGAAACAAGCCGCAGCGGATAAGTTGAAATCCAAGAGAATGTGATTGATATTTTCACGGTTTCAAGATTTCGACTTCCAAGAGATTCTCAAAATTCTAAGTTTCTTGAAAGGAAACGACATTAATTCACCCAACTTCTAGAGTTTTCACCGAGTTTATAATGTTTTTGGTAGTATGGTAACCTATCTGTACTTAACTGAATTTAAGACTACGACATACGTTTATAGCATTTATTTGCAAAATTATTAGGTACCTATAATCTATATTGAGTACACAATTGAAATAACTTATATTTGTTTTTTGCTTATTGAATTCAACCCTTGTCATATTTTATTTCGTTTGGTTAAAAGAACACTTTAGTTAGGAATATAATTAATTATAAAATAATATATTTATTATGTTATCAAAAAAATATTTTACTACCGGCTGTAAAAACGATTTCATTTAATAAAAATTGTTATAATGCACCAACCTTTTAAGAGTTCTATTTGTGAAAATAGAAACTATTTAATCCTTAGCGTAAAGCATTTTTAAATTATGCCAACTATAATATTCTGTTCTTTGAGATGCAATCATTGTTTTGAAAATTCTACCTAACAAAATTATTCAAAGTACTGGGTTATGCATCATATCATAAATATTGTATAGAAAATAAAAATGTTTGTTTGTTTTTACAAACTATTGAATATTTGGGTAAGAACTAGTGCAAAACAGACGAGAAACAAAAAACGTATATGTATTTAAGCCTATTATCATAAATATAATATATTTTTTACCAGAGTCTATACGTATAGTATAGTACACACCTATTAATGTACCATTTTAGTTACAAATTTTACAGCCATTGGTATGTGTGAGATTTAGATGGTTAATGGTAAAATATTAGATACAAGATCAGTGTCACAATTAAATTAGTTTTGAATTCCGTATAAAAATGTTTAAAAGGCTTAATAGTAGCTAGGAACAAGTAGAGCTTTACCACACAAAAAACTTTACCGAAAATCATGGTACAAACAATTCTTTTTGCACAAAATGTAATTATAATAGTAATCTTCCCTAAAAAAAAAAGCCAGGATCACTCTTGGTCTTGTGTGTAGTTTGACAAAGTAGCGACTACGCTTTGGGTGGGACACTGGTTTGAAAATTGTGTTTTAAACGCATTATTCAATATCTGAAAGCAATGATAAACCAATGATCGTTTTTTTTTTTTTTGAGCTAATTAGCTCAAAAAATTTTGGAAATCACTTGAAACTTTTAACGAACCTGTAACGTACCTATTTTTAAATATTATGTAAAAGTTTCAATTTTTTCCGATCGTTATTTTGGATGTTATGGCGAAAAAAAACTAAATTGATATCTATATAAAAAACACCTTTGCCATAATTAATGTCTCTCCTACGTTTCACTTTAGTTTTAAGACTGTAACCTTTTGAACTTATAAATTTGATGTCCCTCAAAGTACCATCAGAGTTTATAGATCTTTCATTAGACGATACTGACTTAAAGAATCAGAGCATTTTTTGGAGGCACTCTTAGAGTTGTTCACAGAAAAACCAAAAAAAACATCATCGTAAAAACTAACACATCCTCTGTTGCACCCTGAATCTAAAAATATCTAGACTTATATGTGACTATACATGATAAAATCCCTTCTTGGCGGTATGAAATATCGCGCGCGGTACGAATCGTATTAAATTGTAAAAAAAATAAATTTTTCTCGTATCATCTACCTACCTATTACCGTCATGTCATAACGTTGGCGACTCGCCACGTTAACACTAACACGGGTATTAATAAACAAAATATTGTTGTTCTGTACTAAAATCTTGTATCAGAACGTAATGAAGCGTCTGTGTGAACCCAAATAAAAAACCGTTAACGAAACTAGACGACAAAAACATTAAAACACTCAAAATTTAAATATTGTTGACAAACTCGTATAATGATTTACACTTGAATGTGTTGTGTTACTTCCCGATGTAATTTGAACGACGAATTGAGGGCGGGAAAAGTGTCAATAAAAAACGTAATATACACCGTTCCTTTATACCGAAAATGTCGCGTGACATTACGCGATAACGCATAGATGCATAATCGTATTGCAGTTGTAATACTATAATATATAGCTGTATGATGGTTAAATCATTTAATTCTTAGTCGATAAAAAATTATTTGAGTTTAAATCTTTTTTAGAAATTAGTCAACTTACCCGGGGCAAATGGACTATTGGCGGCTGTAAGTTGACAACAACTGTGAACTATACTTCTGAACTAACATAAAACGATTTGCATGAATTTCGAGGATTTCTGTACACAATTTTAGTGATTTCGGACGAATACATGGAGAGTTATATGCAGTGAAATATTAATAACGTCAACTTGCCCCAGTCTCCGCTATAAAAACTTAAATTTAATGACTTCCAAAATAAAAATTAGAAAGGACGCCTCCGAACATTAAAAATTGTACAATCATATGATGGTATGACTTAATGGTTTATAAACACCATTATTGACTTTAAAATTTAGATTCGTCAACTTACCCCACTGTCCTCTACAATTAAGTTTATTTTTTAACGAGGGGCGAAAAAAAACAAGAAACGAGTCGTTCGTGTTCTGTATAACAAAATAGAGAATTTTTCGTCTACAGAAACGATGTCGTCCCAAAAGAAGTTATTACATACATATATATATTGTATTATAATATCATCAATTGTTTGTTCTAAGTTTCGAGTCGAATTCGCGGAATTCGGTTTTCGCACAAAGCACTCGTATTTCGCCTACCTACGCTCCGAAACAACAAAACTGTACATAACTGCAGCCGTAGTACTTCACTGACCTATAAAGTATGTGCTGTATAAAATTTCTGCGTACGCGACCTGAAGCGATTTATGTTCCGTCGCATTTTCCGGGTATCTACGCCCGGGATAAAAAGCAAACTTTATTTGAAAAAAAAAAAAAAAACGAACAACACAAACGGCAAAAAAGAATCGATTTACCAACTACCTTGTAATACACTTTGTACAGAAATACAAATATGTTTGTACGATCGCCGTGTTGATTTTTATACCGGCGATGTCGATACACTTTTTTAATCAATAAAAATATTTTACAAATATTTATGTAAATATTTTGTACATAAACGTGCAAAACAAATAATATTGTAGTACCTGTATCGACAGTAAACCCATATAGCATATTATAATAATCGTTTATATTGAATCGGCACGCATTTTACTGCAATATTAAATTATTTCAACATGATTATCCTAAGGTTTCCGCTTAAAAACGTCTTAACAAATTATAGTACTTGTCAAAATCGCGTCTTCTCACTCCGGGGGCAAATTGAGACGAGAACAAAAAAAAATTCACGTTTGTACTAAAACGCACGTATTTATATAAAAATTAACTATATATTTATTAAAATTAAATAAGTGCAATGAAAGCTATGGCACAAACACTTTGACTCGAGAAAATTATTTTAATTTGTAATTAACTGTTACAAAGAAAACATATGAACAAAAAATATAATAAATCAAAGTCTGAGAGTATTGTATACGAGATAGATTATTCACGACCGGTTTCGACTGAAATTCATGATCAGGTGTTGTTAGTATCAAAAATAATCGCAGAAAAATAAAAATTGTTATTCCAGTATTTCTAAGTTCTAAGTAAGTAGGTACCATCTGATTTTGGCATGTAAGTTATCGACCCGTTAAATTTGTTAACGATTTCGTTTTAATGATACAGTCAATATTATATATAACTTATACGATTATTAGTTTCTATTATAATAGTTCAAAACACACAGCAGGAAAAAATAAGTATCGTCAAGTTCATTAAATTTAGGAAAAACGCTTTAGGCTTTGAACCGTACAGTTTATATCCATATTTCAACCTGTATATGCGTGTACCTACGCATTTATTGTAGTATTATTTGGATCGTAGTTACCTACATCGATCCAAATGTAAATGCAACATGTTCAAAGCCGCTCAAACTCGTATAGGTAGAATTACGTGCAAAATTAATGTTTTTATTTGGTTGTGCAAAATTAATCATCATATTTAATGCAATTTTTATATAAATTTCCAAATTATATTATTGTATGTACACACACGCATGCAAATTTGATAATTTTTAAGTTATCAACTTTGTAGAATTGTATAGTCATCGAAACTGAAACATGTACCTCTCCTACACGCACGAAAATTTGATAATTTTTTTTGTTATCAACTGTGTAGAACTGTATAGTCATCGAAACAGAAATACATTTCCCGAGAGCTGGCTAAAAAAGTCTCTAATCTCGTTATAGGTACCTAATCGTTCAGCTGTCGTATTGACCTGTAAGTGTTTTTTAACGAAATTTCGCTTCCAAAGTGAACACGTCGAAAAACATTCGTTATAAAAAAAATTTAAAAAAAAAAAAACGAGCCGTGAGTATCGTGAAATGTTCTCCGATTATAAGGTGTAGATACCTAATTATATAATTTCGAGATAACGCGTTGGACATTCTTTGCTGCGTGCGGCAAAAGACACTGGAGATGGTGTAGTGTTTTTAGGAATTTTATCACATCCTTAAACTCACGATTGTCACGCATTTCACCGTGCGCAGGTACGATTCCGAATTGTTCTGGGAAGTCTTTGATACCGTTGAAATCTCAGAACTAAATACTTGAACAATCTTTGTAATTAAATTCAAAATGTATATTTTATAAAAGTACTCGGATTTAAGTTTAGTATTGACGTTAGAATATAATAATTATCGTTGAAACATTTTTTCTCGAAAAATTTATACGACGATTGCACGTGTTATTGTACAGATACGAAAAACAATTTCTCGATATAAATTACTAATAATAAATAAACATCACAGTAGCGTTTACTTGTTAATAAAACGAATAACAAATGAATTTCCTAATCACAACATTTTGTAACAATTTCAAATAATTAGGTTTGATTTATAGTTAAAAAAAGAAACATTAAAATCTATCATAATTATTTGTTTTGTACTTTCGAATTCGAATAAAATTGGATAACGATATACTTGAAACTATAAAAGTTTAAGGTTGATGCAAAGTTAAAACCGTCGATTATTGCGATCGAATAAAAATGATTAAACTTTCAAGTTGATCCGAATTTTTTTGAAATCTTTCACACAGTTTATAATCTACGTATCTGCGTTTAGTAGTTTTTCCAAAACATTTGATCAAATAGTTTTGAGTTTCGAGAATTTTTAAGAACTTTTAAATAAAACAATTACTGTAATTATCGTACTAAATAACTGCAAATAATTTTAGTATCCATTAAGAAAAAAATGTTTGACATGAGCATCGGTGTATCATAATATTAAGTAAATGAACACTTTTTTGCGTATTCACACCATAGGTCTGCCAATTTTACCGGTTACGAATCAGACAACCGCCAATATATTTTACGGAGTATTAATAACGAACCATTAATCATCAAACAAATTTAAATTTAATATGTATTAACTTAAACATACCGGTTCAAAACGTAAATAGGTAGGTAAAAAATAGGTATAAGTCAGAAATCGATACATTTCATAGACGATGACAGTGATTTATCACAGCGTTTTTTATTTTCATGTCTGATAGAAAAAAGGAGTGAAAAGTGAAAATGAATCACCTAATTTTCTCTTTCTACTACCGCTTATATCATGCAGTGTAAAACTAAAAAAATTTTTCCATAAATATATATTGATACGTACGTAATTTGTGTGCAAATGTATTATAGCGCATGTTATTAAAATTATTACGAATAAAACAGATACAATTCAAAACGTGTTACTACTTTAGTATTTTACATATTGTTGTCACACGGTTGATACAAGATGAAACAATTATATTGATATTTATTACTGTAGAAGATGCTAATTTAATCGCAAGGCTTATGAACTTTGGAAATAATTTTCATTGATCTTTTCTTCAACTAATAATTATTATAATTATTGAATAGGTTCAACCATTTACCAACTGTAGGTCTTTATTATGAACTGGTGAAATTTTTAAACATCGAACATTTTATGACAATAATGCTTGGACTAATAATGACGGTTGTTTTGTTTGTTTTTTTTTTTTTGTATTGTGTGGTGAAAATATAATATAAACACGACATCGTTCACTGCGACGTAGATACACATTTAGGCGTGTTCGACATTATACTAATTTTTGGTCAGTAGAACAATTCAACGCAAAAAAATTACTTTAATCACCTATTTTTATTTTATAAATTCAACGAAGATACTTTTGCTAGTTTGTTAATATTGCTGTTTTTGTTTCATAAAACCTTTGATTTTCAGTAAAAAAAAAACGCAAAACTTTAATATTAGCTAAACAGCGTACATAATATGATATATTTTTTTTTATACAGCCCATTCGAATGATTGTTGTTCAAACTAATTACAATTCTTATAAACATTGGTATAATTGACGAAACACAAGTCTGATAAAAATTTCAAACGATTCCGACCATTCTTAAGCAATAGTAATATTCAATTATTTATGCATTTGATTCACTGTGCTCGCTCCGAATCATTATTTTCATAGTCAATTATTGCTTTTGAATATCAAAACTATATTTTCCAAACCAGCGGTAAATCTATTATAGTCGCAAAATCAATATTTTTTTTTTTTAACTTTTGTGCACGATCACAAAATCAAAATAATAATCGTACTTTGAAGCGAATACAAATCAATCACGACGTTCAGATCTATGGAATTTATTATCTATTGAACATCTTTTTCAAAAAAACTTCTCGCATTTCACACCAATAACCGTATAATAATCTGTGTGAGCAATTCAAAACGCGTGAAACGCTCTAATTTTAAGTTCGTTCCTGTATCGGTGTAATCTATCACGTAACACTAAAGAAAATATGTGTTGTAAATTACGCAACAATCAATACGCTACAGAACAAAAACGGCAAGGTACACACTTTTTAAAAATATTACCTTAGAGTCAATTGTCGGTTTCATTCTCTTTCTTGTACTGTACGATATAATATTATATATAACAGAAAGTCCGTATGTCAAATTACCGCGGTATTTTCAGTAGAAATAAAATTTATAATGTAGGTAAATAATAGCTATAATAAAAAAACCAAAAATCGAGTGTTCTAAGCTAAAAAGAAAATATTGTAAATGTAAACCGACATAATATAGCATTATGATCATGAGGTGGACAGCTGCTATAGTGCAAAATTATTTGTTTAAGCAACTTTTTTTTTTTTTTTGCCAAACTATACGCGTCATTTTATCAAAAAAGTTTTTGATAATACAATTTCATGTCGCCTGGATAACGCGTTTTTACGATATGCAGAGTCTGTATGAAAAATACTTTCTCCTTGTTTTAGTTTTTTAAGTCTTGAAATGCGCACATTTTACGTTTTACGTCGTATAAAAAATACAATTATAAATCATTGGTACATTTTAATGATTTTTTTTTTTGGCAATTTCGCTAAATTATTCTCATACCAATGATATTGGTAACCAGCTACAATATAATATTATACATCATTTGTCCAGTAAAATAACAACAGTTTTGATTAAAATGTTTAAGAAAATCATTAGAAAGTAGTATACGAAGAAATATTATAGTAAGTAACAAAATAAATATCGAAATAATAGAATTTTATGTTTTTATGGCATTTGGCAAAAATAATTATATTACAAACGAACGACTTTTCAAAATTACTGCAAACATGATTACATAAATTTCGTAACAATACAAATGCAGTGCCTAAAATGTCTTTAAAATGTTTTTTTTCGCTGCGTACATATATAGATAGAACGACAGTTTTGTAAAAGACTTTTTTAAAAAGTATTCAAGTACAATTATAGATAATTAAGTAAAAATGTATTTATAATATACACTTTTACTTATACTTATCTTACACACTTTTTCTGCTCTTTCCGAAAAAAAAAAAAAAAATATGATTTATAGGAAAAAAAATAACAAATTGTAATTAGAAAAAGAGTTGATTTATCTCCTCCAACAATTTCAACGGATTTCACTAATGCGAATTCGTAACAGTTTACGATTTACCAAAGTAAAAATAAACGTTTGTTTTTAGAATAAAAATAATAAGGTGATGAATTTTTAACGAAATTTCAAACGGTTTTCTACGTATTGCGCAAGTCGATTATTAAAAAAATAAAAATTATTCTCATTATTAAAACAAAACAACAATAATTGTGATATCTATGAAAAAAAAAAAAACCAAACAATATTATTGTTATTATCCAAGTCTAATGTGATCAATTCAAATTGTACAAACAATTTATAATTTCTCAATTTTCTAATGAACGTTCTGCAATTTCTACTATGCACTTTTCAACAAACTTGGATACAACAGCATGTTAATTCGAGGTATAATATTTTTTTCTTTGTAAAAAATCTTACACGTGTACGCGACATAACAAACACAAAGAAAAATGTCTGTTGAAGCTCGCGTAAAAGTTTTGAGTCTCAAACGTGAAAATCATATTATACATGATTTATCAAACATGTGGACGGATACGTCTTTAGATTGATTTCAATTTTTAAACCCCTAACTGAAAATTAAAGACGTTTTTTTTTCTTTTGAAACGGGCGAAATTGACGAATTCGAAAACTCTGTAGATCGTTCAAAATCGGTTCCGACATAAACCAATAATGCGCGTATCCTTTTTTTTTTTAATGGCGTATGAAATTTTTTTCGTTTTGGATTACAACCGAAAAAACAATCCCGTAACCAATCAATGTACCAACTAGAGACAAAACCTATCTTTTTTTTTTGCGGCAGGCACGTCTACGAATCGGAGCGCTTCTTTCCAAAGCGTTTTTGGAGAAAAAACGAATCCTAATAAAAAAAAAAAAATACAGACACGAACGTGTATTTTACGTTCCTCGCTAACGCTAATAACATGTTCGGTGCCCTCCGAATTTCGGCGCCTACACTGCTCATCGATCCGGGCCTGCGCGGGAGAAAAGATTTTTGCGGTTTTTTTCTGTAAGGAATCCTGTTTTTTTTTTTTTTTTTGGAGATGTACTCGCTTTTTCAGCCGTGACCCGCGAAAACGCGTTACGATAATATTGCGTTGAATAAAATAAATAATTTTCAAAGACGAAAAAACGTGGACGGTCTCACCTGGGCAGCGTCACTTGTGGGTACTGCGAAAAACGGACTGCAGCAGCGGCTGGCTGTGTTCAGGACGACGACATCGCGGGGTGTAGGACGCGAGAGGACGAGCGCTCGCGGACAGAACTCGCGCCGGGACTGCACACTGTTTGCGGGCGCGCGCGACGGCGACCGCAACATTATAAAATCGCAAAAACGTCATTATCATCGCAACGTGTCGATATATTCGCTGTCGTTATTATCGTTATTATTATTATTATTGTGGTATAACATCGACGGCTGCGAGCGATCCACAACAGTGTGCGTAACACTCGTATTGTCACTGTCGCAATTCTGCAGCGTTGGTTCCGTTAGTTCGTCTCGTTTTCAAAACAAACTGATTCCAGATTCGCCTTGATAACTCGGTTCCTATCCTCGTAGGAACATTTTACGTTCCACAGGAGGAGGAAAAATCTGTACATCGTTTCGCGATAAATTTCAATATTACGATGTTCTAAACTCAATAAACACGGTTGTTCGGGGTAAAACTCAAAAAGTGGGCGAAATTTCAACAAAAACAAAGTCCCGCCGGAATCCATGTTATGATCGGTAGAGGCAGGTATTGATCTCAAATTTTTAAATTTGGGATACAAGGCTAACAGGAGAATCCGGGTAACTGATCTTTGTCACAATACAACTTAAGTGTGGAAAATTTTTGTTAAATTTACTTTTCACATCACGTGTGGAGGACTAAAAGCCCTATTGGGTTGGCTACAAGTTGGAAACCGGACACAAGAAGGCCGAGAGTACGGCCCAGGCAGCGGTGGAAATACAGGATTCAACAAAAGATGCATCGAAGTTAGGAGTGTACAACGGAGAACAGCTAGCTGAAGATAGAGCTGATGGGTGAGGGCGAGTGGTCGTTGTGGCAATGGACCTAAATGGCCCGTAAAAGCCAATAAAGAAAGAAAGGAAGAAAATTACAATAATGTGCTTGAGCACTTTTATTGTAGTAACGAGTAAGGTCTGTGTGACTGACAATAATGACAAATGGCGACCAAGTACAGTTTTAGATAGAAATGAGAAAATGTGTAAACCTATAATAGTTATTTACTTATTTGTATACCTATAGAAACACACAAAAAAAAGGAAAAAATAAAAACCGTTCCTCCGAAAAATGGCTGAAACATTTTTCAATTTTTTATTACTATTTGATCAATTACTATTATGATTCAAAAACGAAAAAAAACGTTTTTCAAAATTATTGCTCCGATGGGCAAAAAATATATTTACACGCACCATTAATATATATTAAACGAGTGATTGCGTGTGAAATCGAAACCAATTTTGATAACTTTTGAACGGGGCTTAAATATTGAAAAATTTGTCAATCTTTGCAATTATTGTTCGAGTATAATATTAACTTTTAATTTTCAGTTTAGACTCAAAGCTTTAATGAGAACTATAAGAACACCTTCTATGTATTATACCTATATTATATTTGATTCGTAATCGTTTTTACAGTGGTTATTTTTCGGTTTTTTTTGATAATGTGTGTACAATTAATTATTATTATAGTTCATTGAAACTTTCACGCGATACTACGCCAGATTTATAGATTTGTATATAAATTTATTATAGATTTAACAAGGTGTTTTTTCACAACCCATAAACTCGCATACGTTTACACAAAATTCAAAACATGTTTTTCTAATCACGATTTCGACCGTCAGGCATTTTTTACAACCCCTGTATTCATCGGGATAGTTTAGTTTTTTTTGTTCTTCTGTTGGCGTGCGATAACTCTTTCGAAAATCATTCAAGCGCATTGAAATTTTCTCGTTCTATTGAAAGAATCGTTCGAGCCAAGTACAAAAGTTTGAAATTTAAAACCCGATGATTATTAGATATTATAGCCAACTAGGAGTCGTAGTATAGTTTTCGTACAAACTAATCCATAATTGCTTTTACGATATTTCAGTATCTACCCACCCAAAAAAGCAGCCAAGTGACCTACACTCCAAAACGAAGTTTTTACGTTATCGAGCGAGAATGATCACTCATTAAACAATATACGGTTTCGAGTTATAAACATTCAAGTTAGTTAATTTAACCCGCCGTCGTTGTTGACGCTATGAGCAATAATTCGCTTACGCACATTTACAATTTTCGGAATCAAATGTCACATGTTATCGTGTCGAAATTTAAAACGCGCTTTACTGTCAGCGTTAACGAAAATAATTACGGAACGAAATAATGGTTTGAAATAATTCAACCATTTTTGTTTTGTCCTACCTAAATGACAATGGCCGAATTCTGTAGTGCACGTTTACGGCGCGTTTGGCGGCACGAATTACGACGCGACGGTTGCATTTCCATTTCACTGCGTACATCTGCGATATAGGGCAATGCAGAAACTTGCATTCTCTTCCTCTTGTACTTTTTAACACTAATTCTATTTTTTCGTATAAAAATTTTTCCATCGTATGTCAACGTCGTAGTGTTACAAATTTAACGCCACTCACGGCGGTTAACGTGATCGCACAAACAACGATTCTATAATATCACATAAATTAACGTGACAATTTTTCGTCGGACAAATTTTGGCCACATGCAAACTACAGTAATTCGTAATAATCATCATTATTGTCGCCGTCATCAATCTGTTTTACAATGTGGCAGCAGTTGACGTATACGCCGCAAAAACCCTCAGTGGCGACGGCGATTTCGTAATATATAACTGTTATTGTTGTTACGGTCGAGCTCGCGGCCTACAGGGTGTGTGCGAGACACGAACGGAAACCGGGACGACGCCCTTTTCCGCCAAAATTTGCCCTGTCCCGTGTCAATATCCAGTACCATCCCGACGGTTAATAATAAAAAAAAAAAAAAAACAAATTAAAAAATTCGTCTAGGTCACTGCAGGTTTGAAAATTTCGGTTCAAACGCACACCTACTGTTTGATGTCTGAAAGCAACGATAAAAAAACGATCGCCGTCGAAAAAACGATTCTGAGCGATTATCATAACAAGTACACGAACTGGTAATAATTTAACAATAAACATGGAGTCCACGGGTTTGAAAAAATAACGTATAAAAATGATTGTTATACGTAACGGCCTAACGACTATAATGCGGTATCGCGGTTTCGGTTCGATCGGACAAACACTGTTCGTCACTCCAGTGGGCCTCTTAGTGCGTTTTCGGACTATCAATCGCAAAATGTGTAAAATTCAAAAATTTATTTGAATATAATTTAATGGCAAAATCTCAACTTTTTTGTGGTATTCAAAGCTATACACGAAAACGTCATCACAAACCTGAAAATTTCAAATTTTCGCGGTAAAATTCTCAATTTGTGTTTGGTTTTTGGAGCGCCACTCAAAAGATGAGCAAAATTCAAAAAATTATCTCTGATCAAAACGTCACCGCAGTCAACATACCTACCCATCAGAAAGGACACTGATTTTAATAATCGGAGCATTCTTTCCGAACGAAAACTTAATTACGAATCTTAAAATTTCAAACTTTTCGCCGTAAAATTCCCAAATTTTCACTTTTTTTTTTTCGGTTTTCGGGGTATAACTCTTAAAGTAGGCCACGCTTGCTCAGAGTATAAAATAGTTTTTCATTTGTCGCCAAAAAATGTATTTTCAATTTTTTTTTTATAAGTACCTATCTACATCTGGATGTAGGTTAGAACTTTTTTCAAACGGTCTTTTGGAAAAGTTCTTAGCTAAAAATATTGCGTGTTGCTAACGAAAATTACGATTCTGCTGAACGAGCGAGCAGTGAGTGACGTTTGGATTCGTTTTGAAATTCGTATGACGCGTTTCAATATTATTATTCATTCCGATATGATGTGTGAAAATTGAAATCGGTTATTTCAGCCGTCAAAAATGAACAAAATAAGTAAGTAACAAAAACCACCGTGTGGCAATAATAAAATTGAAACATTAAAAATTGCATTTTTTGTAAATTTATTTTCACCTTGTTTTCGTTTAGTTTTTGTACCGTAACTTTTTGAAGTTGTTGGCACGCTAAAAAAAAAAAAAAATGCTCGTCATGTGTCATTTGTAGGTATAATAGTATAAATTTTTTTTTTTTTAAAACTTTAAAAAAAAAATAGGAAGTAGAAAATTTCAAAATACGAAAAGGAGGAAGTGTCATACACTAAAGGCACAAATCCACGCGAATTAAAAATATTATCTTTATTTTTTTAGTTTAAAAAATGAAAAACATTTACTCTTAACTTAAATTTTTGTTAAAAAAAAGTTGTTGACTAGCCAAGCTTCGGTCGTCGTTAAAGAAGAAACACACACTGTAAAACAATACTAAAAAATAGTGTTGTTATATACGGCCGGTCGCGTTGTGTTTTTTACGAGTCGTTTTATCGGATTTCAAATACAATATGTGACGTGTATGTGAAATACGTATATGCGATGTACGCGTCGCTGGAATTCGCGATCGCAAAATGTTTGCGTAGACATTATTTTGATGATAAAAAATGCAAAAATAAACAAACAAACAACAAAAAAAAAAAATCCACCGCGGTTTCGTGCGGTCGACGGGGAAATCGGCGCGGACGAGAAGACGACGACGATCGGTGTTCGCAATATGTATTGTTTTTTTGACGTTCAGACTCGTAGGCCATTTTAGATTTATCTGAGCGACGAGCGAGTCGTTTTTACAACGATGATGTTTATTTTTTCTGTCAACGACTTACTTCGGGCCGAATGAATGGTCAGAAATCGGTAACTTTTCTAAGTGGTTTGTGGACTCCGGTGGTATTTCGGTTGAAGCTTTTTTTTTTTTTTTAAATTTTGCCTCCTTTTTGAGTTTTACCAAAAAAAAAAAAAATCAAGAATTTTACGGCGAAAAATTTGAAATTTTCACGTTTGTAACGACGATTTCGTAGAGTAGAAAGAGTGCTTACGTTGAATACCACGTAAAATTTGGGATTTTGACTTTATATTTTATTTCGTTCGAAGCGTTTTTCGATTATTTTTTTAGTTGTATTCCGACAAAATCCGGCGTCAGAACGGCTATACCTATAAAACTGTCGTTAAAAAAAATTATTCCAAGTCGTTTTCCAATTTTTATGTACGAAACATACGTTGTAGAAGATTGAAAAATGTTTTCGTTAAATATTTTTAATTTTTTAAGTATATTTTTTAGGTTATATTTTTATATGGAACCTAGTAGACCGATCTAAAAATGTTGTCAAACCGAAACGGTACATACTTAATTTGAAGCATTTTTAAATAATGATCCGAAATTTCGCAGTAATACCTCGAATTTCACGAAACTTACATAGGTATATTTTTTAATTTAGAAGCGCTAAACCTTAGTAAAATCTAAGTATTAAATTTTTGTATACTAGGTTAAACATCAAAAAAATTAACGAGAATGTAACTCTCAGTTCGATCGTAATATTCAAATTATTAACCCACCCAAATCAGTGACCAACTTCACCATGACTTATTTGTTTTTTTTTAATCATGAAATATTTTATGCAATATTTTAATAAAATATACAATTTTTATGTATAACAACTATATGTAACATTATTTAAAGTACATACACATTTTTAAGTCAGTTTGACCGAACATGTTAAGTCGCCCATAAATTACTCCTTAACTTATAGACCCGCTTTCCCGTAATCAAAACTGTTGAACACTATGGACAACACTTTAACGTGTCGGTGAAACCGTTTTTCAATAATTCGGCGGTTGAACAATTTTTACGACGATTTTAAGTTAGAAGATCAGCAAAACTTGGTTGTATAATTACAATTTTATTGTTTTTTATTTGAAATAAAATTAATACAACGTTTTGTGAAACAAAATTCACTATGAATACGGATTCAAAATGTTTATAAACACTTGTATAAAGTATATCTAATGATAAAATGGCGATATTTTAGTAAAATGCGTAGTACCTAATTTCGTAGTTTTTTTTTTTACAAACAACGGAGTATTACCGTGTACCTGCACTATTATTCAAAATCGTTTTAAAAATATCTCCTTAAATATATAGGACATTTTTGAATATTTGGAATGATTTGGCGGATTTTGTTTTATAGAACTTTAATTTTCAGTTTTTAGACATCTATGTCCAAGCTCAGCACCAGCTTGAAAACATTAATTTTTTTTTTTACTATAAATCTAAAACAATCCAAAAATAATCCAAATTGTTGCTCGGTCAATACTCGGTTCCCGGTTTGTTGATAAAAAGTCTACATCTCTAATAATAACCTTCCAATAACCATTGAAATTGATTTTTTCATTCTATTGGTGGAACGATGAAACTTCAAAGGTCGTGAAAAATTTTAAAAAATTTCAGCCATTTAATTTATTTTATGTATGAGCTCAAAACATAAAACTCTAAAATTTAGGTACAACTTGCAGATACCTACTTACGCACCTATAATTTGACTCTGAATTTTTGTAAACCATTCATGATTTTCCTTAAAATACTAAACCAACAACTTCCAAATCGGTGTCAATCAAAGCGGCGAAGTCGCCATGGGACCGCTGGCCGTATTTTTTTTTAGTTCTTTGTTTTCACGTCGACACGTACATATATGTATATAGCGAGCAATGTGGTTATCAAAAAGTTATTAATTACTAAATGAAAGATATACATCGTACAGAAATCTCTTACAGAGAAGGCCGCCGCCGACAGTCATCGTTTGTGCGGCGCAAACTAATGGTCTCTTCAATTTTATTCTTTTCTGACAGTACGTTATAAACATATTATTTAATTGGTCGAAAACCACCGTTATTAAGTGGAAATCAATGTCACTACAAAATAACGTTTGTACATACAACAGTGTTCAAAATACTTGGAAGTGATTTTCTCGAGCATATATAAGTACCTAACCCGTGTTCGATTTGTTTATAATAACGCGTACAGTTTGACGGTCTTCAAATCGACAGTATAATTTTATACATGTGATCGATAAAGAGCACTACATCGGACGTTAAACAAAAAAAAAAAAAATCATCAAGTTTTTTCGTTTCCAAATTAAGTCTAGCGCTGTTCGCGGTCAAGAAGATCGTTATAAAATCGATACGTTCTTCGCCGCAATTTAAAACAACAGAAAACCGTAGGGGAGAAATCAAAATTATGAAACGAGAAGAATCCGTTGGAATCAAACAAAACGTACCGCACAGAGCTCGTGCTAAGGAATTTTAAGAACTACCCAAAATATTTTTGTACATAAAAAAATCGCCTAGCAATTTAGGACACCGAAAATTAATCATACAATTACAACACATAATTGACAACGACATAATATAATAGGTATTGTTCGTATTCTACTCTCGTAAAGTAAACAAACTATCACAGATTGAAATGATTTTTTTTTTCTAAGGTCTCTCCATCGCTTTCAATTATTTAATTTTTATCGGATGAGCACTGGGTACTGTGCAGTTAACGTACCGTGCCTTAACTACACAGTGTACGTAGTACACACCTTTTAGATTCTGAGCGAAGCTATTTTAAATCCGCTATTTTCAAATCTGACCGCACACGACGTGCAATTGTAAATTGTTAACAGTGCCTAAACGGCCACGGTAAAAAAAAAAACAATATATATACCAATAATAATAACATATTATTTTAAACGAAAATTGTAAAACAAAACGCAAAAGTCACAAACTAAAGAATTAGAAATTAAAGTTCTTTTTCAAATGATTGGGGGGGATTTATGAACGTATTTATGAACGTATCATCACTGTTATCTAACTCGATGTTGCTACCACGGTTTAAAATATACTTTAACAAACCGTATAGTTATTGCGTGGTACATTATCAACTGTGGTGTGTTGTAGACAGAAGTTAACCGCGGTTGTGGTTATAGACACTATTAAAGTGACAATCGTCATAATCACGACTTACCCATCTATTTTTTTAGCAATTGGGTTCATATTATATTTAATACGCGCATCGTGTTGATTTTAAACGGTTTTAAACAGTGATTTTTTTGTTGACGCAATAAAATTCAAAAACTGAACGCACGTCTATAATCAACGCGTACATGTATTTTTAACGTTCAGCCCCATTTTAAATAAGATTATAAGAACTAGAATTATAAGAACTGTCCGGTTAGAAGAGCTACCCGTTCGGCTGGTACCGTTTTCAAAATCGCGCGCGCCTCGTCCACTTCCCCGCCCACCCCACCACTATCCTTTCCGGCACCGCAACCGCGTCGTCTCGGACGCCGCGCCGTAACCGCTGTTCCGTTCCGTCGTCGTTACGACAACAACAACGGCGGTACCAGCTGCGTCGTCGTCGGCGGCCGATTTTGCACGTATTCCGTCGCGTTTGCCGCGAAAACGTTATCACGGCGCGGACGACGCGCTCGTAAACGATCGAACGAACGCACTTATCATACTTTTGTCGCGGTTGAATATTATTGTTGTTGTTGTTGTTTCGTTCACCGCCGGTTCCGAACAAACTCTTTTCCGTAGTTTTGTGTCGGTTTTTTTCTGTTGTCGCGAAACGTAAGACGCCGGCAGCAAAATGTCCGGCGGCGTCATACTGGAGAACCTGAGCGGCAAGAAGCTGTTCGCGCTCGTGTCCGCGTTGCTGTCCTGTCAGCTCGCCTGCTTCCTGATCGGCGGACTCGTCGGTAAGGGCCGTTTTAAACGTTTTTTTTTTTTAGTTCCGAAACCAGTGTTGGACGGCGCGGTGACGCTCGCTTACCGTTCACTTTGAAACGACTAGATTGTTGTCTTTTTTTCCAAATTGTTCCGATTCATCGGTTTCGTCTTCCAAGACGACGGAACCACCGGGTTGACAACAAAAAAAAGTGCTTAACCGTTACGGCGGTTCGAAAAATATTAAAAAACACACCTGTATTTTAAATGGATTTGTCACCGCAGCACGTACCTATCGTGCGTTTTGCTATCACACGCACAAATTGGCTCCGAACAAGACGTGTAACTAACTAGCTGTAGCTTGTGTTTGTGTTCTTACGTTACAGCCCCGCCGCCGTCGTCCACCGACATGGTGCTGGCCACCAAGTGCTTCCACAACGACAGCGAGCCGTGGTCGTACATCAGGGGCCAAGGCAAGTGCGAGCCCAACCGTCTGGACCTTTACAAGGACGGTCCCAGCTCCATTCTGATGGCCAACGAAATCGTGTTCGTTTTCCAAGTGCGTACCTACCGCTACTGCGCTACGATGCCGATCGCGTACGACCCGGTAGTAACGTGTGTGGCTTGTTTTCAGATACCGACTCCGCGGGACGGCGTGTGGTTGGACTATTCGCGTTGGCAACAGAACCTGATTGGCGTGCTGAACTTTGACATTGAATACCATCCTGGGTCCAACATGAGTAAAATGCATTTTTTTTGTTTGTTTAAAATCCGTCGTAGCAATTAGCGTTTGACCTGTAAAGACTTAACGTAACTAAAAAAAGCTGGCGTTCGCCATATTCACGTACCTAGGTGGACACGACACACCGTTTCCGTCTTCAAACATACTACCTAATAAATTACTTAGATAGGTAAACATTAGGATATCGCACTCATAATGTGTTAAAAGAAATTCAAAAATAATTTGATACCTAGTGACTACTTGATATGATCAAAATAAAAAAATTTTAATTTGTTTAGTGTGTATTTTATAACTTAATATGTTCATAAATTTTAGCCGTATCATCTTATTTGTTCACATTTAGTCGTAATTTTTTATGTAAGTCCCTAACCGAAAATATTATACAAACAATTAATTACCTAGGATAACATAGCGCCCAACTTATAAAATTGGTAGTTCAAAAATCAATTGTATAATGTTTTTCAATTTATTATTAATCTACTAATATTGTCGCGTTTAACCATAACGAAACCTATATAATTCAGTATTATATTAATTACATACTTATTTTTAGATCGCAATCTTGAACTAACATTGGATGCAAAACTCGGTTATAGAAATCAAGGGGATAAAGACAACGACTGGAAATTGTACGCGTCTTCTGTTGAAAAACGTGTCTTAGATTGTGTAGCAGAAGAGGTAATTTGTGTTACCTTTTATCTTTCTTCAGAGACATGTGCATTCATTTTTTATCATTTATTACTCTGTTCACGATAATATCAGTATGCGGTGGCCAACTTGTGTGCAGGGCGTAGCTTTATTCTGCGTTACGAGCTTTGTACGCTTATGAGTTGGGAGACGTAGCTGCCAGTTACTGATCTTATCGTGAACGGAGCATACACAAAGAGTGTGTTTGACAACAAGAACTGTAAAATATAAAACTTGCGAGTATTTTCATAACATCAGTATTGAACTAGTGATTATGTGAATGCATTCATAAAAGAAAAAAAGATACTGGTCTGTATTGCCCTGCCAAAAAACAAAATGCATGACAGCGACATTTTTATGGAAGTGTTAATTAGGTCTATTATGCAATTTATGATTTTCTATTGGATCCCCTTTTTTAATGAAAAATTTTTATCCTTTTACTCTGTCTTATAATTAATTATATTTTTTCTCAATCACCGATTGACCCACACCGAGGTTAGATAATTTAAACTTGTCAGTTCCCAAAATATAAACTGAAATATTACATAATAATATTTACTATCTTAGATTAAAAAATGCAATTTGAACGCTGTATCATACACAAAATGCAAAATGTTCTCAAATAGGTAGTAATTTCTGTACATTATGTATGGTTGTTTGTTATGATTTATATAATTTGCAAAGAAGTTGTAAATAGTGTAAGGCACGATTTGTAATTGAACCAATAAAATGTTACATGTCCATGACGGAGCAATAATAAACCAGTACTGAAAAATGCCAATGTTGATTATACATGTTTCTTCAATCAAATATGTTATTATTATAAAGAGTTATATTTAAAGAATTAATTTTTTTGTAGAAAATAGATGGCCATAACTATCAATGTGGGTTAGTACCACTTTTCGAACTCGGATCATTGCATCATGATTATTATTTGATCAATATAAAAATTCCAGTCAATGAAAAAAATGGTATGAACATTGGATTGGGTCATTTAAAAGATGTTTGGCTAGTGGTAAGAGTTAAAATTTTACATATTTATATACGTAGTAAAATAATAAAACAAATCTTTGGAACATGATTATACTTAAGTTGTTTGTTTTAATACTAAATGACCATCAAACATCATTGACATTTTAAATGTTTTTGTTTTACTAAAAAAAAAACTTATTGAACATGTTAAATAAGTATGCAAGAAATTAAAACACATTCAATGTCGTGTTGTCGACAAAAAAAACAATGCCCCAGACGTTGCTGTCGTATTAACTTTAAGCATCCATATCTTTGTTTGGTGATAATCAATCTCATTGATATTTTTTGTGTTCGTTTTGGGAAGATATTGTTGATCTAGATTCCAGAGTTTTATTTGGATTTAAATTTGGGCTACCAATCATAAGTAATTTTCTCCAGATGGACTTTATGGCTACAGCAATTTTTATCTTTGTTTTCAATAACAATACGACATACTAAATTGATGTTTCAAGAAATTTTTTTATTTTTTTTTGTAATCAAAAACAATATTATTACAAATCTATTTTACAAGGTTACATTAATTTGTTAATTCTGTTCGATACCTACTTCCTTTAAGTGTTGCTTGTGGTGGAAGTAGGGACTTCACATATTCTATATTCTTGACTTATTAATTATTTAACTTATTATACAACAATATAATAAATTCTGTAATACTTAATATTATTACTTTATATGTGTAAATAATGTGTGTAGTATACAGATAACAGTTTACTCTGTGATTAGGTTAGTGATTATTATGAAAATATTTTTTCCCCTTTTTTTTTTTTTGTCATTATTGTTTCAGCAATATATTAGGCAATATTTCAGTTTAGGCCATATTAATCTCTACCTAAGCATAGATTAGTCATCAATAAATGAGATTATCAAAAGAGTAAAAAAGCCCTGGTGAGGTGTAATTTTGGAATGTCAATGTGTATTTCACTCCGCAAATTGAACATGTTAAGAAAACATAAACAGAAAGTTTAAAAATGTTTCATTGTGACAGTTAACAGTCGAATAAAATTAAAAAAATACTATTGAATTTTTTTTCTTAAGCTTAAATAATTTCATTTTTATGTTTTTAGGTTATTAATCAAAATGGTGGTTTTACCAGTGTTTGGCTTTACATGAAGACAGTATTTTTCCCATTCATTGTTGCTATTATGGTATGGTTTTGGAATAGAGTCCACATGTTGGCTCGTAAACCAGTTTTGCTGGAACAAATGTTAATGACCATTGGTTTTGCACTTACACTGCTAAATCGTGAGTAAAATAAAATTTGTGTTTGTAACAGGTGTACAATTTTTAACAAGCATCTTTGTATTACCTCTATATTCCATTGATTATAAATTATAATACATGTAATATTTTCTGATTAATGATTTTCAGTTCCCATTGAATTTTTAACTTTGTATTACGATATGCCATTCATGTTGCTATTGCAAGACATAAGACAAGGTATATTTTATGCTTCGTTACTTTCATTTTGGTTGATTTTCGCTGGTGAACACCTAATGGTAAGATGTTGATTCTAAATAAATTTGTTTATTTATTATTTAATTTCAATATAATTATTGTTATTTTCATGTACATCGAACAAATTGTGGTTATAAAACAGATTCAGGTAATATTTAATTTCTTTTAAAATAATATGAATTCATCATTATTTTTACAATTATTTAGATGAAATTTTAAAAAGCAAACTTGATATCCAATATATTTTTGTAGATATTGATTTTATTATTATATTTTTTATACAAACCAATTAGAATAAATGGTACTTATCTGGTATACCTTGCCATTTAACAATACTAGTTTTGGTCTTCTTGTTGCATTGTAAAACAAAAAACATTGAGAGGTACAAACTGCAATTATTTATAATAATAATTAGTATAATATTTTTGCTTTTTAACATCAAGCACTCGAGTATTTTAATTTTTAAAAACTCTAAAAATAAAATAAATAAATAAATATTTAAAAAGAAAAAAAAGGGTCTTTCATTAAACATAATATATTGTATACACATTTGTGAAAGCGTTTCATGATGATGTACCTATATTATATACTTAGTACGCCGAGCGAGTTCAAATCGGTCGCACACCCAAATTATGGTGTTTTGTCTAAATTTTCCTACCGAGTGGCAAGTTTGCATTGCAAATTGGTCTTTTATAGCTGTTTGCTCTTGGTGCACTAAGTATAGATGTATACCAATGCATAAATAAATGGCATACAACTCTGACAACCGGTAAGGTGTATAGCAGATAAGTACCGAATAAACATGTAAAAATGGTTTATTATGATACCCGTCGTAGTTTTGATAGTTCTGCAAAAACATTAAAAATCATTTTTTAATTTGTCTAATTTTTATTGTAAACATTTACAGGATTCTCAACATAAAACCGTACGTGCTTATTGGAAACATTTGAGTGCTGTTGTTGTCGGTTGTATTTCACTCTTTGTGTTTGACATGTGCGGAAGAGGAGCACAATTAAGGAATCCTTTTTACTCTATTTGGGCAACTAGTACAGGCACACATTTAGCAGTATCCTTTTTCAATATCTACCAACTTAAACTGTTCACATCATCATTTGTTAAAAGTACCATTTTCTTTAACCTGGACCATTTTAGCTATCGTTTATTATACTAGCAGCAATATCAGGTGGATTTTACTTTTTATTCTTGTCGTACATGATATGGAGAGTGTTCTGTAACATCAGTGCTCGGAGATCAGCATTACCATCTATGTCAAATGCTCGAAGGTTGCATTATGAAGGAAGTATTTATAGATTCAAATTTTTAATGATTGCCACATTATTGTGTGCCGCTTTGACTGTAATTGGATTTATTATGGGCCAGGTAAAATGAACATACTAACGATTGCTCTAACTGTATTATTTAGAACATCAAATTATAAACAACATATTTGTGTGTGTGCACTAGGCCTCTGAAGGACATTGGAAGTGGAATGAAAGTAACAATCTGAATTATGCATCTGCGTTTTTAGTTGGAGTGTATGGAATGTGGAATATTTATATATTCGCTCTCATTGTTCTGTATTCTCCTTCTCACAAACATTGGCCATCAGAAATAGGTAATATAGTTGTTTACTGTTATTAAATTATTTATAGTGAATATATTTTGATGCACGGTAGAGTAACTTAAAGACATTTTTTTTTTAAAACGTCAACAAAATATATAATTGATTTCACTGAAATTCGATTAACTTTTTTCATTTTGTTTGCTAAAATTTCTATAATATTTGTTGTCACTTGTAATCTTGTAATAATTTTACTAAACAAAACTTTCTACGAGAACACACATGCATCAAGTTATATCATAATAACTAACCACTAATATATTAAGGTCAGGATAAATAAAGTGATTACAAGGTAACAAGTAGCAACAGCTGACATATAATAATACTCCACTTAATTTTGCAAATACAAAAAAAATAATAATAAACTTAAAAGGATTTTACCACGATTAAGTATGAATTGTTAAGTTATTTTAATTAACAATTAATACATTTAATATGTATTAATATTTAATACCAATAATATTCTCGAGCCTCTTGAATGTTGGAGCTGGCAGTGGTTCAGTAAGAATATTGGTTAGTTGGTTTTCTTCTGAAGGCAGGTATTCTAGTTTTATTTTTTTGTTGACAATTACTTTACAAATAAAATTTTATTTGGTGTCCAAGTCTTCGATGATTCCTTGACTCTTTAACAATTTTGATGCATGACCGGTTATCCTCGTGCATCCAAATATGCTATATAACTGACCTGTGTAATTGTACAATAACGACTACGTAAAACGGTAAAACATTGGGGATTATGCCATGCCGATAAGAGGCATTATTGAATTAATCGATTTCCTTCATCCTACCTATTGTGCCAACTAACAAATTACGACTGACAAAAATAAATTTTAAATAATATTATTACTTCGATAATTTTCTTATCGCTATCTATTGGGAGTTTAAACCTACGTCGTCAAAAAACCGACCAGTAAGCAACCTACGTATAGTATTTATTATCAATGACTGTGCCAATTAATGTTACATTGTTTTTACAAACATTGGTGTTATTCAATAATTATCAGATTTGACTCTAAATCATGGTTAACACTAAATAATATGTCTATGTATTATTATTATATTATATCCAATCTAAGGATTGAAAAAAAAAAAAAAAAAAAGAGACAGTATTGTTTTAGAATCGCTTTGATTATTGTAACTATTATTATCTCATAATATTTATTTGTATAGTTTTGTAATATATGTTTTTAATCTTTAGATGTAAACAACAGTTCAGGCGATACAATAGAATTTAGCCGTCTCCCTACCGAGCCAACAGAAATGTCTTCCCTGGCCACATTTTCTAGGAAATCTGCTTTAGACTGAACACCCAAATGCCATCTGGTTTTCCTATTCCTAAATTTTAACTTAAACATCACATTTTTTATCTTCTATTATTTTACCATTTTTAACTGTGAACTTATCATTAATAATTATTGCCCTACTTATGTATCTGTATGTTAACTTTAAAGTTAATTTCCTTTTTGTATGGAGTACAATTTTGTATTTTTTTTACTAAGTATTATTATTTTTTATTATTAAAATAATTATACTATTGTATCCTATTTTATGACTTAACGATGCACAGTTATCAATACATAACTGTTTTGAAGTTGGTTTAACTTAAGATCTTTAATCATCCTCAATTATATTTTTGTATAAGTGTGCATTTTTAGATTTTAGGTGTGTATGAAGAGAATGTATGTATGTAGAGATTAAGTATAAAAATTATAAAGTAATGTAATTTACTGATAAAAAATTGTGTTAACTCAACCGAATCTACATTTAACTATACTAGTTTTAAAATAGTTGGTTTGTCAATAATTACTACATATGCGGCTGCTTAAACAGAATTGTGTTCTGTTGATTTTAGATACTAATATTTCATTAATTTACACATATTATCTCATTGCTAATTTCATGTAAAATGTTGAAACATCCAATATTTATCTTAACTCTTACTTTGAATGACCTATTACTATTAATTAAAAATTTTAAAAACCATTACAAAAATAATGATACTAAATTGATTCAAAATGTGTATCAAGTTAAACTCGTTCTCGGTTTGAAAAAAGATAACTTCAGTTGTGTGCAGTTCTGTTTGGGCCAACTTCTTTGTTTATAGCAATAGAACTAAACTATTTTGGCGTCATCTCTATTGGTTTGATCACTGTAGTTGAAAACGGGTGGAGACAGCAAACACTGGTTTTTTAAAGAAAGTCATCCTACCGAGTACTGGTTTTAATTTTCACAATTGTCTGTTAAAAGCACACGCAACTAATTATGACTAACCATCTTAAAATAGTTTGTTTGTTTTTATAATTAATAACTTTTTAAAAAACATTCACTATTTAATGAGCATAAATTCAAAACGGAAACGTTTTTTTTTTATTTACTCGTATTCTTATTTCTAATTACTACAAATTAATTTAATTTGCTTCGCTTGAAAATCTTCACTATGTATTTTAAGTTTTAAGTACTATAAATAAATATTAAGGTTAATTATTTGTTCCTAAAATGGTTGTTTGGTCTGATAGATTTAAACTCATTTGAGTTCAAACTTTGACAGCCGTTAAACCAACATTTTACATCACAATAGTATTAAGATTAAATTATTATTATTTAGGGGTGTCATTTGGGGGAGGGGTGGTTAAGAGAATGCATTTGCCCATCCCTGGATTTTAAAAAACTGAGCCTACCCTTATTTGCGCTGAATTTGAGTTAGCAAACATTGAAATGACACCTCTGTAATTCGTATTATTATTATTATTATTATTATTATTATTTTTTTTTTTGTAAAGGCTTCAACAACAATAATAATTAGCCTACATTAGTTTAGAAAAAGAAAATATTATAACAAATAGCTATAGCATACAAATATTATACACATTTGAATTTCAAATAAATTAGTTTTTAAAAATAAATGTCAACTTGCTTTGGAGTTATTTTCTTTGATGAGCTTGGTGTATTGAGGTTGCACAAGAGTCTGAGAAACGTTCAACAGTCAGTCGATCCGGTGATGGTTTTGATTGACTGTGCATATTTTACCCGCAGGTTTGGGTTCTTTGCTGGTACGACGTGAATGGGTTAGGTGAATATGTTCCGTCCGTGCTTGGGTGCTAATTACTTCTCTCTTGTAACGTCTGGCACTCATTTTCTGACATTAGATTTTACGTTTCTAGTTTGTTATGCCATCATCATTATTATTGATTGAATTTATATTGAACTTGAAAAAATGATGATATTATTGAGATTGCTTTCTTGTTAAAAAATTATCTTACGGATAAAATTTAATTTATGCAGAAAATAAACGATACATACCCAGATATTTACCAACGCTGTCGATTAGTGTAATTATTAA
Organism: Hormaphis cornu; assembly: GCA_017140985.1. Lineage (NCBI taxonomy): Eukaryota > Metazoa > Arthropoda > Insecta > Hemiptera > Hormaphididae > Hormaphis > Hormaphis cornu. The sequence continues at coordinate 28,608,685 of CM029361.1, read as the reverse complement.
GAATTACTGTAACTAATACAAATATTGGAACAATTAATGTTTGACGTGTCTACTCATTGTAATTGCCTACTATTACGATCCATCAACCTAGGTCTTTTTTCTTTTTAACACAAAACGTTCATTGATCAAACAGCGGACTAGATTGTAATAATCCTTATTGATTGCATAATAATGTAAATAATTATACTGCTGTTGATTAGAAGAAACTATACACATTTGTATTCCAGCTCATTATCAACAAATCAAATATACTTATGCTTGTGAAAATCACTTCCAAGTATTTTGAACTGAACACATCGTATAAACAATTGTTATTTTATAGTGACATCGATTTCCACTTATAATTGTGGTTTCTGGACTTAATTAATTAATGATAAAGTAACTTTATTTTATTACCAGGATAAATACTGAATTAATTTGCGCCACACAAACAATGACTGTTGGTGGCCTTCTCTGTAGAGAGGCTATTTCTATATCAAATAAAACTTCAGTAAGTAAACTTTTTGTTGGTATCTTGCCCACATTACCCTCTATCTGTTAAAGTAAAAACTAAAAGAAATTAAAAAAATTTGACTCTGCTTTGAGTGCGACCAATTTGAAAAGTGTTTGTTTAACGCATGAAAACTAGAGAGACCTTTAAACTTCATGCGGTTTTATACTGATGGTATTTTTAAATAAATTATGAACGGCTTACAACGATTACAATTCTGAGAGTCAAACTAAGTGTATAGGCAGATTTTACCTACCTTAATTTTAGAGACTATAGCTCATAAATATAGTAAATGGTTGAAATTTTTATGATGTTCAAACTTTATTCATTTCAATAGATTGAAAAAATAAATTCAGATGATTTTTGGAGTTGTTAATGACAAAAAATAAAACTGCCAAACTAATAGGTAGGTAAGAATGCGGATAGCAATGTCAGCATATAGATACATACCAAAGTATATATGCGTGTAATATATTAACAGAATATTAACAAATATATTTTAAAGTTTGTGGTAAATTATAAAATCTTTAAACATTATAGTGCTGTAGGTATAATTCCAACAGATTAAGTGCAATTGGATGAAATGAAGCCTCGGATCTTTAATGTGATAAAGTATTCCAATAAGGCTAAGTGATAAATTTTACAGGAGTGTGGTGGAACAACCATGTTGTATATGGTTTGGAGTGTTGGGCGGTTGACAGGAAAATTGAGCAGAGTACGAGTAAGCATAGCGGAAATGAGGACGTTTAGATGGATGAGTGACAAGAAAAGATAGAATGATAAATAAAAAAGATAAAAATGCAAGAAGTAGTGTTTGTGTTGCATGATGAAGAAACCGAAGCAGTAAGAGGCCTAAGAGCAGATATACAAATGAACGTTGAAGGAAAAATAGGAAGGCCTAAGAAGAGACGAATGGAAACAATTGAAAAAGATATGAGGGTTGTTAATGTGTGTGTAGGGGATGTGAACGGTCGTGATAAGCGGAGGAATAGGACGAATGTATGGCCGACCCCTAATAGTTGGAAGAAAGACGAATAAGAAGATCTATTCTATTCCAAAATTATATAAATTATTGGATCAAGCTATTTATTTTTTAGTAATAACAATTTTTTACAGTCAATAAAATACAAACAGGTATTCAGGATTAAACTCGCCACTATAACCCACCAAAAAAATTAAAAAACACAACAGTGAACAGAAACTGCAAAAACAATACGGATTTTTTACTTTCCGAGCAAACTCTTGAATGTTTTTAATAATATTTTGTTTGTTAAGAAATCATGCTGTCGAATCGTTTTTGCGCGATTTCAAATTTCAAAAAATCTAAATTAAAGGTACAGTTTTTATACCACATTGAGTACACCAGTTCTCGTCCAAACACCGCTGAAGTTTAGCAACTTCGCGCAAAATTAGTACTTGGATGGGTGAGACCGCTTAGGAACGCTGTCATCGGCATCTTTTTTTCTAAAATTATTTAATTGTTATTTATTTCTAATCATACACGATGTAAATATTTTTTTAATTTATGAGATTTTCTACATCACAATATTTTATATTTTGAGCGTTGCGATTTTACACTATCTGGGTTTTTTTTATATTTATTTTATTATACTTTTACCACTTTTTATAACTTCTTCGACGATGCTCCTAACTCTTCTGACAGATTTGTCGATAGCTCGCATGGTAGGTACTCTGAAGGGCCAATATTTGAACGTGAAAAATTGAAAAAGTAACAATAAAAAAAAAAACTACGAGGAAAAAACGTTAAAATTACGGCAAAGGTGTTTTTGACATAATCTATTGGGTATGTTTTTTGGCCTGAACTAACAAAACAATGACCGGAATAAGCTGAAACTTTCACACAACACTAAAATTATTGGTAAGATGTATAGGTAGGTCTGATATAATGTACAAGTGTTGTTACGAAGAAGACATTTTTATTCTGTTTAGAAAAAACTTTTATTGTTATAAAGAACTTTTCATACGATAAGAAGGCCTTTCTGTCAACATTAATAAAAGTACATAGACAAAACGCAATAACAATCTTATGGCGTTTTCCATCTACCTGCACTAGGTTCGCACTAAAAGCTATTTGGTACTTTTTTTCCTAACATCATCGCACAAAATCCGTTTTGCAGAAAAAAACTCCTTTGGTTTTATTTTTTAAATCCGTTTTTGTCGTTGTAAAAATCGCAACATTTTATACAGGGTATGACGATCGAATTTCAACTATTTATGTGGGTGAGTATAGGTCTCCTGTAAAATGACTATAAAATTTACATTTTTTTTTTCTCTAAATATTCAACTGCGTAGTAAAGAAATTGATAGTAGGTAGGTACCGAAGTTTAAAAAATTCTGTTCGTCACCACTCCCTACGATGTGTTCTCTTTTTATAATAATTATGATAAAAGAATCCGATTTAAAAAAAAAAAGAATACATTAAGAATTGAAACCGTTTGAGTTTTTCCCGAAAAACGGTTTTTGGGTACGTATTTTACGGCGTACCGGAAAATAAGGATACCTTTAGGGGTAAATTTACACCAAAATTTCGTTTTAACTTAGCTAACTCAACAAACCTTTTATCGAACGTCAAAATTTTTTAAACCATCTTCTTTCTGACAAAATTATCTAGGGTTTTAATTATTTTTTTTCATGTCAGTACTACCGATTGATTTTGTTTCATATTATGCCTTTGTAATTATGAACAAAAAAATGTGCTAAAAAAAAAATTGGTTAACATGTTTTTACACTCGTATTTTTTATATAGTTTTTTTTTTTAGATTTTTTTTTTTAGATTTTTTTTTTCAAGTACAACATTTTTATGTTCTTAAGATGATAATAGTACTTTGCAACATTGTCAAATATCTATGTTGTTCTAATGGATTTTTGTCAATATGACCCAACATCACATACAACTTTGGACCTATCAAAATGTTTATGAAAAAACTTAAAAAAAATTTGAAAACTCCTAAAAATGTCACAATTCTTACTTATCTAATGATATTTATTTATTGAAATAGATACGTCGCATCGTTAAATATTTAATTTATTAATTAATTAATTTTCGTCACGCAATAGTACTAACAATCTTGCAACTAAATTGCCTATATTGAGCCCCTTAAATTCTATTGGTTATAGGTTATTTTCAATATAATATATTATGACTTTTGAAAAACCATCGATTATTCATATTTTCGACAACGATTTAAAACATCCAACAACACACTGCGTCACGCACTTTTTACGAATACGGCTTTTTAAAGCATAATTACCGCCATAACTGTTTACATTTTTGTCGAGTACCTAATTTAAATAAATTAAAAAAAAAAAAGATCCAATTTTAAAAGTGCAAAACGCGTTAGTACGAAGAGACTTCAATTTGAATCCAAATTTTTATACTTTGTTCCACGCGTTTTGACGTACCTACTGTTGGAACTCGACGGACACGTTTTAGGTTCGCGGTTTGAGCTCGTACACTAATGAAACAATTGGCGTAATAAAGCTACGATCGAATAAACTGTAGTTTGTTCGGCCAAAGGCTCAAAGCAGATTGATAATTTCAATATTGCGTTCTGTGATGCAAAATCGTAATTTGTTACAGAGTTTAACCATTTTTTTTTTTTGCCTACAGGAAGTTGGTAATGCGTGTATTTATATAAATGAACAATTTTGTTCGTAAGTTTGTACGAATCGTAACACGCCGTTTTAAAAATTAGTTTTTCGTATTCAGTGTATACAGCGTGTCCCGGAGCTTGCGCTGACGGGTGGTTCTAACCAATGTGGGGGGCAGTTCTTAATTAAAATGGGTTGTAACTACACGTTTGGGCAGTGCATTAAAAATATACATCGATGAGGTATGTTTTTGAATAATATTTCATCAACAAAAAAATCATCCATCGTTATTTTGTGTAAAAGTTATCAATATTTTAAAATATGACCCCAGAGTCCAATTAAAAAAATAGACAGGTCATGTCTTTTTAATCGTCACAACGTTTATAACTGCGACCACGGTTGTCTTCCACATACCACGGTTGATGATGTCCTGTCACATCGGGTAGACAACAGTTGTGGTAACACGTTTTATTAGGGCCAATCATTTGAAAAGTGTGTTTAAAAATTTTCAATTCTTCGCGTCAATCAGTTTGTGACGATTTTCATTTGAAATAACGTTTATCGGTTGTTATTATTAATCAGTGTTGTTTTTCTACCGCGGCTATTCGGGTACTATTTACAATTAGTAACGTGTGTGGCACAGACATGAGAACAGTGGCTTTAAAAAAAGAGGTATGTACCATCCTAACCATCGCGCGATCGGCGTCCTAGGGATACAGTTCGCCACCACCGGTTAAGCGAAAAGAAGCACGAAGTTGTAAGCAGAACGAAAGGCAACAAACAACAGGATTATTTATAGATTATAGCAGAATCTACATACGTTCACGTGTGTACGTGGTAAGTACTGCAACGTTTATTTATACACACCGGAGCATTAACTTTTATTACGCGAGGGTAATAACGTCGGAATCGGGGGAAAAAATACGCTCGGAAATTCGTTGTTTTTTTACGTCTTCGTGGGTATTATAAAATAACAAAATAAATACCCATGTTGGCGTCCCGTTCGATGTCGTTGTTCCACCGGCTCAAGAACGCTACACTAATATTGTACACATGTGCATTATTCAAACGATGTTTACGACAGTGTGAAACGGGTTCGGATGCAGCTTCGTCCTCGCACACACGTGTCGGTGTCTCGTACACTGCAGAGGCTGCGAAAGATAATAATACGTGTCATATAAAAGTATATAATAATACGACCCGAAAAAGGCAAATATTTTTTGTACACAATACGTGGCCGTAAAAACGTGCTCGGCGCAGCAAACCTTTGTCCGAGACTTACGAACTGCGCGTTCCGAGCAATCCGATTTCACGGTGGACCGTATTTTAACACGACGCCGCGCCGTGGTGGTCTTCAGCGGTCCGAACGTATACAATAAGGGTCGGCCGGATGTCACACCCGCTTTCCGAACGTTTGTGTACGTACAATATAACACGGTGTGCTGAAAACACAAAGCGGCCTTTCCGAGTTTCGAACGATCCAAGGGCATAAAAATACCCTCGATACAGACGTTTACTACAGAACGGCTCTGTCTGTCTGTTTCTGTTTGTTTCTGGTCACGTACACGGAAAAAGAGAAACGCGCACGTTTTTCTCGGCCATAGATAGAGCGTTTGAGCGAGAGTGCCTGTTTGTGGACCCCTGCGAATGAGACGACGAATAACGATCGAAGGTACGCTTCGAGAGATTTTTTTCACCGCGTTTTAACGCCTGCGGTGGTCCGGTTCCGAGTGCCGTCCCGAATATTGTCGACTTTATCCACACGTTCCTACCGCGAAATAGTGTGTGTGTGTTTAAAAAAAAAAACACAATTCGTATACAACAAAGAATCACTGTCGTTTGAAGGAAGTACGCGTGTTTGTATGTGGGGTGACTTTTTCGTTGGGTGTTTACGAACGGAATCGACACGGCGTAGTGTTTTTGAGAACAGTGCGCGCTTGGCGACAGTTCCGTTTTAAAATGGAGTTTTTGATTCGGCCTAAGCGCGACCCGCTCAATGAAGTAGACGTGTTATACAGCCTGAAAAAATTGTGTCGCTTTGTACGATTTTGGCAGGGCCGTTGACAATTTTCGCGGGGTACGTCAGTATAAAGCCTATTTACGGTTCATCTTTGCCGAAGAGAAACCAAACTTGTCCCGACTTGAAAAAAAGTAAACGCTTTACGTTCCTCAGAAAATAAAAAAAAATCGTCGTACATTGTTTTGTAATAAATTTTAACGTAACATATCATCATAGACTCGATAAATTCATCGGTCCTAAAGAATCTCTGACGTTCCAAACACAATACGATCTTTTTAAGAGCGAGGGACAGACTTATCAAGATAGGTTCAAACAAATTTATAAAAAATATTTACCTATACACGTAGGTAAGGAGGATTTAAAATACCTATTATTGAACACTTAAACCCTAGAATTTAACCAATATTCGTTCTGAACTACAAGTGAACACTACACGAGTAAGGAAATAGTTCGTACAAATTACTGAAATTCGGATATTTTTTCAACAATTAATCAAACGAAATTCTTTTTATAAATCAACAAATTTTTCCAAGTTCACAGTCTTGGGTTAATTAAAGCGAAAGCTGAGCAGCTATGTTTTTTTAAAAAATGACACGAGTAGTCCATCTTTGTAGCAACTATTTAATTTTTTTTTTTAAATACCAGATAATATATTATTATGTTGAAAACTAGGTATAGAAATTAATATTTATAATGTCGCTTGTGTCGCCTTAATATCTAGGGGTATTTTTCTGCAGACAACGTTTCCACCGTTTTTGGAATGTATACACCGTAGAATATTGCAGAATGATTCTCGTGTTCAGATAACTAATTTCTGAACTGTGTGAAATGTATGTTTCGGAAAAATTTTTTTGAGTACTGTCCTTCTTAAAAAAAAAAAAATGAACTTCATCGTTTTACTTCATCAAATGAATAAATGTTCTTCAATCGGGAACGTAAATTAAAATTTACCCACCTAATCGATTTTAATGTACCACTAACGGAAGCGATATTATTTCAATTTGTTTTTCAGACGAAGAGATGCCAGTTTTGATACATACACCATCGCATTTACCAATAATAACCACGTGGGTTTAAATCCATACGAGTATTGTAAAATTTTTTTTACACCTATTAGATATTCTATAAAATAGTATTTAATATATAACACCTTCTCACCGTAGTGTTTTTATTATATTTTAAAACAGGGGCGGATTTGAATAGGAAGGCAAACAACAATGCCTACTATAGTACCGATTTTTATTTTAAGAACCGATTATATTAAACCAATGGCACACACCACTGCAGTGCTAATATTTGTTTCTCTCAAATACTCGTACAAATTCGTCCCGAATCCACTGTTTCCCTTGTTGCTTCAACTTGTTGCTTCAACTTGTTGCTTGTTGATTTTCCTCTTCCCACCCTTCCAAAATATAACCTGTTGCAATTTACGCGCAATAATTTCACCCTCTGGTGATCAATAAAACACACCCCTGTTTTAAGAACACGTAAACGATAATATTATCATGTATAATGTATATTACCTACGACCTTTTAAGTATCCTAATATTACAGTAATTATTTTTTTCATTCTAGATGAATAGTAAAATATGAAAGAAAAACCGTCGCAGTTTGATTGTATTAATTTGTTTATAGATGCTAAATTGTATGTGTAAAGTCGCATAATAGATATGGCAATATTTGTGACAAGGCGTTATTTATTGGTTGCAAATCTACCTATGTATTGTATGTACTGAATCGTTAATTGTGTACCCAGTTTTTGTTTTTAAAACAAAACAAAAACTAAAAAGGATAATATTTTATTTTCACACCAGAGAAAAAAAAAACATCTTGGATGTGTAAAATTGCTTTGAGACTCGAAAAGCGAATCGCACTCAGTAAATATGATAATAATATGTTAATATAGGTAGGTGCATTTTTTAAACTTGGCAACATTATTATCGCTATAAATTATTAGAAGAATATCAATAGTTATGGTTTGCTGTTTTTATTACCTATATGTAATATTATTATGCACGAGTTACGCATTATTTGTGAAGTTTGAACTTCAAACGGTTCATTCTTTATCAAATATTATATTTTATTCTGAATATTAAAAAACGCAAAACAGGTAGGTACATTTTTCATCGCTTCGCAGTATTTTTTCAGACTTTTACATCTGAAGTTTATAAACGTTATAAAAATACCGTGTACGATGTTTACTCCGACCTAGAGCGATCCGGGCTTTCTATTGTTGCAAGTTTAGGTACTTAATAAACACGTTTCTAAGTACCGACACTTTAAATACGTTTCAAAGTATCTTTTACAAGGTTGGTCACACAATTTTGTTTATTGACGTAAATAAATTATACTTTTTCAATACGATTAACTTTCGTACTACACATTTTGTTTTCTTTAACCCAAATCACTATAATGTTTATAAAAAAATTAAAGTATAAGATTTATAAATGTACAACACAGTTGTTTATGAAATGTCGTGCTCATTATTACAGTACACGTGAATCGTCAGGAATTTATTAGTATCGGCGAAGTATTAAACAGCGCATATTTATAGAATTTCTAGGAATATTATTATGAAATTCTTACTCGTTTTTGGCAAAGTATAAAATTCAAATTCTACATACCCACGCCTAATTTGTTTAAATGAACCGCGTTCTAAGGTCAAACTCAGTTCTCGAGTGAAACAATTTACAATGATTCTTTTGAGTAATAAACCCGACTAGCCTCGACCGTACCCATAGTTCCTTATAGCTGGTAAACAAATAACTAAATATCGTAGAAAAGTCAAAATGTATAGTCAGATAATGTCTTCGGTCGGTAACGATTGTTATTTTTTGTACTTTTTCAGAGTATCTAACGTAAAGTGATAGGTTACCTGCTTATGTTAAATACGTATGATTTACCCGTTTTAGTTTTCTAGACCTGCAGAGGCGAAAGTTTTTCATTCATTTAGAACCAATTATTTTGAACCACTTACAGGCCGCTGTACGGAATACGCTGTGTCGCGTCGTTTTTATATTTGATACATTTGAAACGTCCAAGTTCGTGATTTCTAAATGAAAGAAAGAAAAACCCGCTGCGGCCTGATGTCGGTCTGTTTACGGTTTAATTTTATATTTTTAAAAAATCTTCCTCTATTTTCGGACAACTGCTGTCCGGCCGGTCTTCGATACAGTTCAAAACCGTTGTGCCCTACACGACGCTCCGAAACAACACGCTCCTGTCCACTCCAACGACTAAATCGCTGCATCGAAAACGGTCGAATCGTCGTCGAATTTGGCGTCATATACGGGTTGAACTATACGGGTTGAACCTATATTGATGAGCTATACGGGTTGAACCTGTGTCGAACTATCGTTATAAAAAAAAAAATATTCCTCGTCGTTTCCACAACTTTTATGTAAGTACTCGATTTGTTTATTACAAACGGTTCCCCTGCGAATACCCCGTAACAATTATTCGTTGGAAGTTATAAAAAAAACCGACGGAACCTACATTGTACAACATCAGAGTGAGTGTGTGCATCCATCCTGCACTGCACTGCGCCGTGTAGGATTATTTTATGCGTCTTTGTCCGGACAACAATAAAAAATAATTTCCATGTCGGCGTGGCAACTGCGGCAGCTGCGCCGACACATCTGGTTTTGTCCTCTCCTCCTCGTTAGAAACGTAAACAGCGGCCGACGTGTTCTTGAATAATCGCTCGCGTGGCGTAATCGCGCTGGTTTTCGGGGGCGAGAACCTATCGCTTTGGTGATGGTTTCTGCGATGAAAAACGAGGAGAAAAAAAAAATCACCGATTTTCCAGCGCCAAACGGGAATTTCGTTTGGGCATATTTAACGAAATTTCAAGCATTACGCAGCTGTATCATAGTACGATAATACCTGTGTACAAACGCGTTACGTTTTATACAAAATAGTTGTTTAGACTTATTCAGACAAAGAATAGAAGAATGTTTTCACAGTGATCTATTTTATCCCGTGAACTCTTTTGACGTGCATCGCAAAATGAATGTCAGAGCACAAAAAAACTCTGGAAAGTGCACCTTGCCAAAGTGTACCTTGCGTGAAGCTTTTTTTAAATTTTCGTTCGTTTTTGATTTAAGGCTCAAAAGCGTTCATTTTTCGGTACACCGCTCCACATTTCGGCACTTTTACTAACGGTTGATTCGAAACTTTTTTTTGATGATTCGAGATTGTTATTTTCCGAGTTGTCCGCTGAAAACGACGAAAGTTACAAAACATCACCGATCGTTCGTGTTTTTGAGTGACAGGAACGATCTGATCAATGCGCGCTTATACAGCACAAAATAGTTTTTGATTTGAGTTTCTAGTAGTTTGAAACCGGAAAACTGGCAATAATTGGTCGTGTCACTCATATGTTATGTACCGTTTTCGACATTTTGCTAAAAAGATTTAAGCACACGACCGGTATAAAATAGCTAGATTTCTGGAAACATTATTTAAACGAATAGTAACGTCTCCCTCGTAACGTACCCACCATTCTTCGGAGGGACTAATTATCCAATACGTGAATATGCAAAAGATTAAAGTTACAGAAAAACAAAAAAACCGTCGTCGCTTAGCCGTTATCTTCAAAGGTGGGGGGGCATTAGCTTGTTAAAAAGTTAAGTTAAAAAATAATTATTTTTACTAGTTAATTATTTTCGTTTTCAACTTGTTCGGTTATAAATCGTACTGCATTAATTCAACTGTTTATAGTTATTGCAAAATTACCTCTGTAACTCGCGCATAATCTATTTCACGCAGAATCGTTGTTTTTAAAACCAGAAAAGAATGTAGGTATTTTGGCCTTCCTCCAGAACTCTTCTCGACGGTTCGCTTTTGTTCGGCGATCGTTTCAATTCGTTATTGAGCGCAGTGCGTTCGTCGGGACTATAATATTATGATTATCAAGCGAATAAGCCTTGTCTTTCTTTGTTCTCGGCCACTGCGATCGTAGAAAAAAAAAAAAATCCACACCTTTATAATCGGATTCCATTCGGAACGCTAAAACCCGTTTTTCGTGCTGCACATCGTACGGTATATTGTTATGTTATTTTTTGCACGTCTTGCACAATACGGCGACGCAATAAAATCGCGTTGAAAATGACACGCGTGTGCAGCATCGGTGCAGTCACGCGCGATAATTCGGTCGTCACTCGAATTCGGGCGCATTAACAATAAACATTTTATTTTCTCGAACCACTGTGAATCTATATTACTCTCGTTGCGACATATCATTTACTCTGTTTAATTCAGTGGCGTGCATATGTGGGGGGAGTTGGGGTTTATATACTTCTCGTGTTGTGACATCCGAACTTCTAGATTTATAATCAACAGTTTTCTGTACAACCCTCACTGTTTAATATTTGAAAGCGACGATCGAACCGTTGTCTTCGAAAATACGATTCTAAGCGAGCTCAGATGTCTGTTACCTACGACGTCCCGGTAAAAACGTAAAAACGGTCCGAAAACTCCGAAAGTCGTGTCCACGTATAAAAAATATTGATTTAAATAGCGAAAATTTTAACACGCGTAATTGTCTACCGATTGTGTTATATCGGTTTCAGTCCGATCGGACAAATACTCCATTGGGCTTTTCGGATATACAGATTTGTGTGTTTAAATTTAAGCTCTTGAATACTACACGATTGTTACGATTTATCTTAACGCGGGTTGAACGTGGCTCAGACTCAGAGTTTATGCTGCGTAGAATAAAATAATTCGTTTTATTTTCAAACTGAATTGACACACAATATAGATTCGACGGATGAAATCAACGACGAGTTTAAAAATTTTTTTGTTTTAACTCAAATTTTAAATGAAGATTTTTTTTTTTCCATTAACTTGCCCAACGTTAAACAAGCGATTATCCCACAACAACCGCATAGCGTCGCGGTGAGCGCGGAAGCGTATAGAACGGATATTAATACGATTTATCATACAATAAAAGTAATCTGTGGCATATTTATGAGAAAAAGATAAACGCCGTACGCTTTTGAATGGTACAAAATTATTCGATAACGCGAAATATGTGAATTATGAATAATACACGTCGCAGATAAATCAATCAATAAACGTTGCATTTTTTACACGTCTACGCACGAATATACGTCACGTATTTTAAACCACCGTTTGTACGTTCATTTTTTAGAAGACGAGGAAAAAGTACTTAAACATAAGGTCAATTGTACAAAACAGGAAAGTTTTTGTTGACCTAAAAAACGTAATTTCACCGCGAACGTCACACGTGAGTAGTTTAACAAACTACTACAAGGGTATCCAAATGCACCGTCATAAAAGTTTAATAAACATAAAAACAAAATTACAACTCGCGTTTGAATTTACGAAGCCCATAATCGTATATAGCTGTATTTGATACGACGGTGACGCGTTTATAAAATTATTTCTAATTAAGAATAAAAAAATGACGATAAAATAATATTTCTTTAAACCCCCCCCTCCTTACGTCATCTAAGACCTTGCGTGATAATTGAATTCAACACATAATCGATCCGTCAACATTTACTAAACGTTTACCACGTATCGTGTTTATGAATTCATTCAAATTTTAATTTTTTTTTTACTTTAATATTGCATGAATTTTTTTTTTAAAACAATATTAAAAAGTATTTTTAACCGCGGTACACGAGTTTTATTAAGAACTTCCATTGTTATTTCCACACGTATATTTTCCCGGTACACGAAACAATCATGTTGTTCAACATCGTTGTTGATGGATGTACAAAAATGCGACGTTAGATTACAAAATTACCGTGTGGGTCGTGTGGTCCCAAGACCGTTTTTCGACGTAACAGATTTATAACAATAATTATCGCGGTGTTCTTGTACAAATTTTATAACCCACTCGAAGTCGCTCAATAACTCGACGGCGTGTTATACTCTAAAATATCGTCTCGTCCGACGTCACGTCTCTTTGTCCTCCGCGTGTCTTTCTCACAAACGTGTTATGTTCACGACGAAATCCCTTTTTCCGCCTGTAACAAACGTCGCCGCCGAAAGACGGTCAAAGTGGTTTTTGTGTCGTGTGTGGGAACGGGGGATAAGCGAAGCGACGTTTTTATTGTCCTTGTAAATTATGAAAATATCGACAGTTTTCGAGTGGACGTCGGCGGTCGTACAAAAAAAAAAAACACGCCGACGAGAAAATAATGTCGTGCACACGTGCAGCACTCGAGAAAAAGCCGTTGTTGTTCGGCCGACGTCCCGCAGAGACGCGATATAAACTTCAAGGATATATATCTCCGGTGACTGCACGCGGCGAGAGACGGAGCAAAAGAGAGAGAGTTTAAAATTTTATAATATATGACGCGTTCTGTGTGTTATAGTGGTGTATGCCCCACGAGTGAAAGAAAAAAAAAAAAAAAAACGATTTAGAGACCGATTCTGGAAAACTGAATAACAAATCTCGCTGACTATGCGCGATACGAATATTTATTGTGTGGAAACGAGAAGACCACGCACGTCGAGTAATATATAGGAGAAAAAAAATACCGGTTATTTTCAGAGTGGGCGTTCGTTTAATAATGTGACCCATAATGCGATTGGTGTGTACCTACTTTTAATCTGTACAGCGATCCGAGTTTTTAGATTTTGAGCGCAGCAAGTCAATGAGGTATTGTTTTTACAATGTTTCTCTGTCAACAACTTTTCCGATTTCGATAAAAGGTCCATGAACTCCGGCGACACTTTGGCTGAAGTTTTTTTTTTCGCTTACTTTTTACCCCAAAAAAAATACCAAGAAAATCGTCGAGAATTTTCAGGTTTGTTGTTGACGTTTTCTCTGGTAGAAGGAGAGTATCGTTACGTTTGAAATCACATCCGGGATTTCGGCTTTGAGTTTTATCGTTCTATTCGAGGCAATTTTTTTCGATATTTCGATTATTGATTTAGTTGAGTTATGTGTCACGCCGTACTCGTATCGATTTAGTCTGTTGGCCATAACATCCAAAATAATGATCGGAACAAGCTGAGACTTACAGATAAAGGTAAGATAAAGGTTTGACGAAGTCGTGATTTAAAAAAATTTTCGACCTAATCGTAGAACTTATCGAAAGATTTACCAGGACGCATGCCGAACAACCGTAACAGGCTATACGGGTTATAAGTACCTAAGTATGATGTGGTTCGCAATAAATACAATATGTAAACATTTACATTTTTCACTTACAAACAACGAATGTGTGCAAAACACTGTTTTAAAATCGAAAAACGCGTAGTTTCAACGTTTTTCTGAGTTTTAACTAGTGCATCAGGTATTTGTTTGTTTATCTAAAATTATACGACGGCACACGTTATTATGCGATACGCATATTTTATACAAGTTGAAGAAATATCAATCGCCAAACCTAACGTTTGTTGGATACAACCAGACGTTATTCTGGTTAGTGGAAGCATTTGGAAAACCTTCGATTCGTCATACTTTTGGCCGTTTCGCAAGAATCAATAATATTAAAATATTATATTATATTATTATTATATTATATATTATATTATTATTATATTATATATTATATTATTATTATAATATTATATTTTATTCCGTTCTCGCGTTCCGCGGTGCAGTCTGAAGTGGCGAAACAACTCGCACGTTATCATAGTAGGTCGTATTTTAATTTTTAAGGCAGGAGAAAACGAGTACGTACGGAATACGTCCACGCCGAGGCGGCGATCCGAGAATGTCGGCGCGCGGAATGTGCACGACGACCGATGCTCGATTCTACTAATTAAATAACAAACGTGAAACGAATGGCTGCTCTAATATACATTTCAGTATTTGGTATACGCTGACGGAACATTCTAAATCATAAAAAATAATTAAATTATTATGCCCGCGTAAGGAAACGCGTACAATTCTAAAAACTAAAACGATTTGGCCGTATAAATAACACGCGATTTGTTCGTATTTTTCAACAAAATACACTGTATACGATTTATATATAGATATTGCTCACCTGTAAAACGGTTCCACAGAACCGCGACGAATAAAGAAATGTTATCAAACTCGTAATTGACCATTTGGGGTACGGTACAGTTTAGATTTTGGCGTATGAACTGACTTCCACTTTTCGCCGTCGTGCGTAACGTTTGTTGATATGACATGTAAAATATGATTTTTTTTAATTTTTAATGAAACATCGATTACCGTGCATGGCGTACAGCAGGCAAAAGAGCATCGCCATTAAACAGTGCCCAGTCCTGTGTTTTTAATTTTTACAACATTCCACGACTACTTTAACCCTTTCAGTCCCGAATTATGATCTACCGAAGTGAAAAAATTGTTCCAAAATGTATGACGTTGTACTATACGTTGTACTATACGTATATGTATATATATTATCATTTTCGCTAATCCAAACGATGCCATTAGAACGGTAATTGAGCAATTAATTAAAAAAATAATAACTAAACAACAATACAAATATAATTAATACGTTGTTATAATAATTAATGAAACTTGTGACGAACGACTGAGTGTTAATAATTAGGTAGTCGATTATTAAACCAGAATATTTTTAAACTCAATAGGGCAAGAGTAAAAACAAATCGAAATTGTTGAAACGGTTGTTTTACATGTTATAGTGTTCATTATATTACCTACGAAGAAATAGATGAAAAAATTCTGACTACAAATATTTAACTACGTACTAAATTGAAAAGATTAATAATTTTCTTTTAAAATAAACTACAAGTATATGCTTAAACACTTTTATAATATTGCAATAACAACAGGACCCCTACGTGAAACTGTGGGCACCGTCGGGTTTGAGCCTCTCTTACAAAAAAAAAAAAAAAGTTGTCCCACAGTAAATTAATAACGTCGTCATTGAAAAAAAAGGGCGTTTTACATTTTGAATAATTTTCAACAAATCGATATAAAGGTTAAAAAGTGACTTAACAGTTATATTTAATAATTATTATTGAGCTAGGTATATATATACATATAGGTCGAATACTGTGAACTAAAGGAGTATAGAAATTAAATTCAAATTTAAAATACAATTTTAAATTTAAAATTTCTAAAATCATTCTATAATTTTTTTTTTCTCTTGCGGGCCCTGAGGGCACTGAGTAACAAATAAATCCACCCCACGCTGTTTATGCGACTGACAATCGTAACAAACGACGACCGAATACAATTTTAGAAAAACAAATTGAAAATTAATGTTTAAATCAATAACTACAAATTATTTATTTGCTTGATTAAGCAAATATAAAAAAGGAACAAAAACGTTTCTTCTAAAAATGAACAAAATTCCATTACGTTTAATTTAAACGATACCCGGTTCATTCTTAAAAAAGTGAATGAAATCAAAGGAGATCGTTCCTTTGAACCCGTTCCTTTCAAGCACCGGTGTGTACTATATCATTTCGGTTACACAACGTACAGTATTTTCATGAGAAAAATAACCATGATTACTTAGATATAACAGGGAAAAATGGAATTTTAATCGATCTGGTTAAAAAAAAAAAAAATTAAATTAAAGTTGTTTGAAATGAATAACGAAAAACGAGTTTTTTCCTAAACTAATTGTATGTTAAAACTCTTTTATAGTCATATTATACTTTGGGGATTCGAATACAAGTACCTATCTTTTTTATGAGTATTTACATCACTAAAATTGTATTTTTATTTTAGGATTGTTTGAAAAGCATTATCACACTTGAAGTGTTCTATTCAACGAACTATGGCGTAGGTACAGTAATAATTTACAATACTTAAATGTACCGAACATGTACTTTCAACCTATCTAAATACTGTAGCTGATTAGGTGCGTATTATTACTACTGTAGTAGTTTGAATGTTGTATACCTTGTACCTATTTGTGTACGAATTAAAAAAAAAAATAATACTGGCATCAGAGTTATAATAATAATTATTGCATCGGAAAACGAGTACTAAATACGTACTGATTATTATAGAAATAACTGTATACTAATCGCTATTCGTATAAAAAGTTCCTAAACTGAAGGAATTTCGATTTACCATTTATACTAATGAATATCCAACTGGAAACGTTATACCTATGGGAACCGTGAATTTTCGAGTGAACGTATATTATGTACAGTTTCTCCTTGGATACTTAACTGTAGGCATATAAACGGAATAACATTAAGCCGGTTCTTTGCCCATATATTCAACGTGATATTTTATCATGCCAACTCTAAATGTATTTTTGAGCTTACAGAGTCTACGAGAAAAAAAAAAAACGTTTCCAGTCGTCTCCTTCGCCCACCTTCAAATATCATTTCGTATTTTTGTTTATGACGGATTAAAAATACTACTCCCGTGAAGATTATTGTACGTCTACGTATAAATTATTGTAAATACGCCTGACGTATCGAAGTCGTCGTCACATAAGTGCCATGTTCTCATCGTTATACGTGTCGAGTGTAATCTTTAAAAACGAAAAAGAAGCAAAGAAAGGGAGAAAATATCAAGAAAGCCATGTTATGAACTTCCGAGTCGCGTGCGTGGTTTGACGCCGCAAATTTGTGAGCAGATTCTGAGCGGCGCTCGGCATTCAATATATCGTGCTCGTACACAGCTACACAAGTTAAACAAATACGACGCGGACAATTTATTTGTGTACAAATTATGAAACATCAAAAAAAAAAATCAATCCGCTAACGCTTGAGGTGGTCTGAAAAGTAGTTTTTGAATGTCGAAAATTATAAATATAGCTATTGTTAATGATCGAATTTTATTTAAAGCGTAAACCGAACTCCGCTCAGTACCGTCATTTTTGAACGTGCTCGGTCTGTTAGACATTCCGTATTTAATGCGCTTGAGTTATTATAGTATCGCGATAAGCCAGTAATGCCGACTGCGGTCGAATAGCGATATTTTTCATTAAAAACTGTACATAATTACACCCATCCGCGTTACTGTACGAGTTTTATCAGTGGTAAATATATTAAAATCGTACGAATAACGATGATCAATGAACGATCAGTATTTTATGCTGATCAATAATAAACTAATATAGTATAATTGTTTTATGTAACTGATAAAGCGTTTCGTTGTAGCTATTGTGTAATATGGAGAAAAAAAATCGAACGATCGAACATATTTTTATTACATTTTGTAGTTGGTTATACGTCAACTATACTGATTCGTCGACGGTTTTATTTGATTGTTAACGAATTTCAGTCTCGTTTTCGACATCACGCACCGGTTTATTTTTTATGGCGATGCGCCGTCATTGTGAGCGTGCAATTTTACACGAATCGTATGAAAAACTACGGCCAACTAGGTCATGGCAAATCCGGTAGCTCACAAAAAAAAAATTGAACCTACAAAAATCACACGAACGTGTTCTATCTAGTGAATAATAATTCATAATTCATATTTGGTTTATAAAAATAAGTTTGTTATGCTAAAAAAAAAGTCGGGATCACGTCGCGTACCTATGGTTTGACGGAGTGGCGACTGCGCTTTGGGCGCAGGGTCACTGGTTCGGAAGTTGTGGTTAAAAACGCGTTATTATTTGACATCCGAAAGCAACGAAGCCTTCGAAAATACGGTTCTGTGCGAGCTTGGTATTGTCTATAGTGTATACGTTCTGGTGAATTTTTCTTTCAGAGTTCTTCACTTGGCCAAAAGATTTTCAAAATCACTCAATCAAACCCGTGTCTTATCTATTTTAATATTGTGTGAAAATTTTAGCTCGTTCCGATTGCTGTTTCGGATGTTTTTAACAAAAAAAAAACTAAATAGATGTGTAAAAAACACGTTTGCCGTAACGTTTCTCCTCCTTTGTTACCGCTATCGCAGTATCGTTACTTTTTCACTTTTAAACTTTCGAACTTGAGGGCTCTCCGAGTACCATCCGGGGTTCCGTTCATCAAAGGTCTTTGAGCATTTCTATACTACCTATCCCCCTTAAAGTCGTTGACAGAAAAAAAATAACGTCATCGCAAAAACAATACTCTCTTCGCTGCGCTCAGAATCCAAAACGTTTAACGAATTCTACGGTCTCGCCGATATCGGCAAAGTAACGCGCGTTACCAAACAATGTCACCCGCGGGGAAATGCGTATAGAAAGGATCGATAATAATAATTGTCCGGGCACTGTCGCAACTACGAGGCTTTGGTGGAGACCCTGTTACAAACAAAATCCAACAGAACAAAATACAAAAAAAATGAATCCTCTGCACAATAAAATATTATTGTGTTATATTACATAATACGTAGTAAATTGTACGCGGAACAGTACAGTTGAAAAATGATAAATTTTTGTGTTTTTATTTACAATAATATTTGAAAACAAAGACAAACAATATCGATTTAACTTGGATTATTTTTACTTAAATTTTTCTTTATACCTGGCACATATTCATGTCGTCCTTATTGACGTGTTTACGAACGCGCCTATATAAATACATTTGGCCAAAGGTTAGGGCACTGGGTGGGCCTAACTTTGACTAAAACAAGGCCCGGGGAACGCGCGCATACGTCCACATATTGTCGTGTCTGCGGGGTAAAAACGGAATACGCGCTAACCGATTTTTTTAAGATTTATTTCTTTTTTAAAAATGTACATTCTGTAACACGCTTGTGCACAGTAAGAAAATGTGTTTTGCTAATAACTGCACGAATGGCATAAATAATATGAAGATCCCGAAAATTCACAAAGGGAGAGGTGAAAATGTGGAAAAACTAATTAAATTCAATGTACCGTCCTATAATGTTTTGCCCGAATTTGGACTCAGTGACTGCAAACGTTTGGAGTGTTCGAGAGAGCTTAACCCCCGAATAGCCCCAAAATTTTATTTTTTGTGTTCGCGTTGTTCCACGCAAAAACAGCTTTTCGTCATTCGATTATTTCGCTACAATTCCTCCCTCCACCCTAAACATTTGACTCGTGCAGTGCACATACAGCTTTCAGATGTATTTTTAAGAGAGGAAGTATGAAAAAAACCAAAAAATTTTGGGTTGTTATAATATTAATTGTACCTGTTTATTGTATAAATATGGAATTCGTTCAAAATTTTTTATCCAACACCTACGTATACAAATTATACGCGTTTCTGAATCAAATTTATTATTTTTTTTTTACCCTTTGTCGTTATATGATCGGTGTCAATAATAAAATAATAGAAAACAAAAACTAGCTGGTTTGTACAAGTTTGCTAAAAAAAATCTCGACGAGAGGAGATATAACTCCCAACAACCTCCTTCCCCCTGCGCGCGCCACCGAGAGGTAGGCTTTCCAATGAAGCGGAGCCTTCAGAAGTGGAATTCGTATTATACGTATTATACTCGTACGTAATAAATATTATACAAAATGTTCGTAACGTTATAAAATTAAAGATGTTTTTTCGTTTTTTTTTTTTTATAAACACAAAGAAACCTGTCCAAATGACCGAGGTAGGTACCAGC
>CM029361.1:28533942-28573153 GCA_017140985.1 Hormaphis cornu | reverse complement strand
TTTTTTATGTTTAGTTAATGTAGAATATATTTTTAAAACAAGTTTAGCTGTTGGTCGTGGAATGAAATATGAGCTATACGAGGCCTCCTGGAAGGTTTTATTATATTTTATAACCAGCCGACTCCCTACGCTGTCAACACAAATCAAATAACTTTATACTACGTTAACACGTTTTTTAATACATTTTTAAATTCTGAACGAAGCGACGCATATATATGTAATCCTACGTATTGAAATTTTTACTTCCGTTTTATTCTGCAAATTCATTTTCGGGGCTTAGTCGAACTGTTCTGTACAAACGACGTACGTCTAAAGATAGGCAATTGGCTCCAGTTGGTATACAGAGCTTATTTTAAAATTTTCCTAGTATTTTCAATTACAATCTAAAAACGATACGGTAAAATTTTCAGAAATTCCTATTGGTGTGATGACTTTAAATCACGACACTTCAACCAGCGTGGTTAGAATCCTCATCCTATAACAACAACAATGTTCAAACTACAGCGTCCGTGTTACGAATCTGCCATTTACTCCAAAGAAATGTCTCCATTCTTTTTTAATATTGTTGTTTTTGTTTAGTATACTTACGAAAAAAAAAAAATTTTTAATTGATAACCTTGCATATTGATTGATAATATATTTCTTATAGTGATTTCAAAACACGTTTACTTCACTCGTCGACGACTGAAAATGGAATTAATAATTGCTATAGGCTGTAGTCGAATATTATTCGGTGTACGAAAAACCTGTGGTTGCTTAGATTTCTACGAAAGCCTAGACACGGAACAACCGGTTTTTTTTTTAAACAAAATATATCGAATTACTGAGAATTAATTACCGCCTATTTAATGACCTCGATGGAGTGATCGTTTGTGTGTGGTATTTAGTAATTTGAAGTATTAGCCTTCCCAAAAACCTAGCTAAAAGTTTGACATTATTCTCTAAACACGCAGAAACACGATTTGTCACTTTTTAGTGACCTTTCCAGTTGTATCTTCTCTTTAATCACGAGTATTGTGCGGGCAAAACATTCAATTCTTAAATCCCATCGGTAATGAACAATTGATTATAGTAATTATCAACTAATATAAGTGATCATCGGACATTTTTAGGATATTATTCTTAATCTAGATTTTTGAGCACCTAAGTTTCCGGAAAAAAAACTACTTATTTTTTTTAATAGAATTCCTAAATCCTGAATAAAGTGCGTTTTACCTTAACAGTGAACAACAAGTACAAAATATGCTTTTAATAGGGTTTGAAGTATCAGTAGTAAATTAAAAAGTTAGTACTGAATATCATCATAGTGTATAGAGTGATGGAAACCATCGAGCATTTTGCAAATACTCAAAACACTTGGGTTATTAAAAAAAACCGTATTTTATAAAATTAATTATTATATTTTTATAGAATTCGCCGTTAAATTACAAAAAACACACGAGACTCCATATCGTTGTTTTTTATAATATTGAGTGTATTATTATACACATTTTATATCCGGTGCATTATTTAATAATATTGGATACTTTTTTTTTAAATTCGTCGTGGGCACAACTCATCGTATTTCGCGTGAAAACTCGTTTTCGATCTTATTTCAAATTTATTCCGTATCATTCCGAGTTATAATATTGTTTACAATATACCAATTTATGTATGTTAGTGTTCGTTATTTCTTCGTGCTGTATTGCGGGGACCGGAACGGGAAATTTAATGTGAAAAAAAAATAGTTAGAAACCTCTAAAACACTTTTTCCGTTTAAAATTGTAAAACGGTAACTAAACAGTTGCGAACGAACTGTAAATAACCGGGATCGGAATGGAAACTGTTATTCCAAACCGAAAAGGAACCTAAAGGGATTGAAGAAAAACGGGAATAATAATATAATATAGGGTATTCATTAATGTTTTGGTTAATAATATTTAATATTAACGAAAAGCTTCAAACTTATGACATCAATATCAATTTTTTACGATTTTTCGAGAACAAAATGTACTGCTCGTTTTGACGACACATAATATATGTACTAGTCGTATTAGTTGCAAGCGTTTTGTAAGTGTAATATTTAGATCCACGATTTTGCGGTAAACAATCACAATAAATATTTTTTGAGTGAACTCGCGTCACTATAGACATAAAACAAAAAAAAAAATTTTATCGAAAAAATGAATTGAAAAACGACCCGATTCATCGGAGATGGCAAAATCACACGGTGTTTTACGACTGGAAAGTGTCGGACGTTTGTACACATTTTGGGTTTAAAATTTTCAATCATCTTAGGGCCGAATTTTTAATTTTTTCTCCTGACGACGCGCGTTTGTTGATTTTCGTCGAAATTTTTCTCAGCCACGGATGTCCTCCGATCGTTTCTCAAAATTCGAGACGGTCGGGTGAAAATTTCTATATTTCAAAAAAAAATTTCAATTCTCCTTTGACAACACTCCGATCGCCGCCCGCTCGAGAGGAGGGCCCGTCGTCATGTGGTGGTTCCTTCTCGCGATGTTGCTGCTGACCTTGGTCGCCATCTACTGGCTGTTGCTGTTCGTCAAGACGCTGGACCCGGCGGAGAGCGAGGCCGCGGACGGCGTACCGGTCGACGGCCACTCGGCGCTGGACAGGATCGTGCGACACTACAGGCGAACGGCGGCGGCCGCGGCCGACAGGCGGCCGCCGTTCCCGTCCAAAGAGCTGATCATGGCCATGGCGCAGCGGAAAGTGTACAGTTGGACGACGTCGGCGGGCAACCCGCAGGCGGACGGCGGCGGCGGCGACGACGACGACGACACCGGCCGATGGGCCCGGGAGTTCATCGCCGCGTCGTGCGCCAGACTGGACGCCGTTCAGCCCGACACGCTGGCTCTGGAGTGCGCGGTGCACGAGTTTTGCGACCGGGTCAACCGGGTTCTGGACGACGAGCAGGTCGGTGCAGCAGCCGCAGCTTTATCGATTTTCGCGCGTACCGCCTGCACCCGTCTGTCGTGCGGTAGGTCGGCAACGCCGTAAGGGTGGGTGGTTGCACACACACGCACGCACCCTTGATGTTACGTAACGATGCGGATGCACGTCCGTGGAGGTCAGGCTAGGGCAACGAACTCGCGCGTGAGGGTGGGTGGCCGCCACGCCGGCCGTTGTGCGCCAGGGCACCGCGCGAATAATATGTGGGTAGGTCTTTTGAAAAAAGCGAAAAACCGCGAAAACGCCCCGAGCTAAACGCACATCGCGAATCCGAAAAATCTACCCGAGAAAGGTTGGCATTTTTTTTTTTTCAAAAAGAAATAAACAAAATTAACGACGAATGAAAAAAAAAAAACACCGCTCTTTATGTCGCGCGGAATTAGCGACTCTACGCTTTGGGTGGGTCTAGAAGTTTCGGATGAACAAACGCATTGTTTTTGTCCGAAAGCGACGACGATGAATACGATTCTGAGCGAGCTCAGTTGTCTAGTACGTCGCGGTAAAAACATTAATTTAACAACATAAACTGTTTATCAAATCCGTATCTTTCCTATTTCGGTATTTCGTTAAAGCTTTGTCCGATCTTTATTTTGGACGCTACGATCATAAAAATCTAAACCGATGTGTAAAAAACACGTTCCCCGTAATTTTTCGTCGTTGTCTCAGGCGTATTTTCAGATTTCTTAACAACTGCAAAGTGCGCAGAACTCGATATTTTACAATAATATTTGCTCATTATTGAACGTGCCACCGAATTTAAGTATATCTTATAGGTTAGGTACCTACTACGCAATCATTACGTTTTTTTTTAAATAGTAAAAAAATTAAATTTTCCGTTTTAACGGCAAAACACAAACGTGGACTTCGGGAGACGTGTTTCCGATTTACTCGATTGTAATAATCGTATAATTTCACAATTTCACATTTATTTTTTAAAATAATGTTTGTTTACACCGTATTCGGTATTACACCAACTTAATGAATATTTAAATCATAATCGATTGCGTAATTTGAAATCGTCGTTTGGACAACAAACTAGTTAGCTCTAGTCGAGCTCGTATAGCGTTGTTGGTACACCTATATCACCATGGTAATGCGTCACCCCACTCGTACTGGCTCATTAAAACGGGTTACAACGATTTACATTCAAAGTAAAAATACACAAAAACGCAAAGTTTTTTGTTAAAAAGACGAAGAAAATTGTTTTTCGGGGAAAATCTGGGAAATAAATTCGAAATCTAAAAAAAAAAAAAAAATGATCGTCCAACAAATTATCGTTGTCCTCTGAAAGAGCAGTCTAAACTAAATTGAATCTACGAAAATTATATCAACACTGTACATTGTGTTGTTATTTTTTGATGACGGATGAGACGGCAGTCAAGGGTATAAATGATTTTAAGAAATGTTTTTAAATCAATACGTTAAGACATTTTTTATGACATCTGTGGCCTATACTCTCGTACTGATTGTTTAGCATCTTAATTTTGAATTGTGTTTTATTTTCCCTATCCAAAACGTCAAACTTAAAGCCACTGACGTCTCGAGAAACGTATAGTTTTGAAAAAAACTAATTTGAAAATCTTAACAACTGCCAATCGTTGACGTTTCTAGCAAACTTAAATTCGTGTTTACGAGAAATTCTAACACGTTTCCGTGTTAAAACTCGAGATTCGTAAATCGTGGCAATTATGTGTAGGAATTAATAATAGCTGCCACAAGTTGATGATCTATATAGTCATCGTAACGGTTTTTTTTTTTTTAGTTTTGGTAGCCAATCACCAGAATATAATATTATGGATGTTTTGTTTCTTACACTTAATTGAAACTTGCACTATCGTAAGTTGTAACTTGTCAGTCGTACTTGTTGTTTTGGCAAAAACTAAATAATTACGGCTTCCAAAATCGTGTCTGATTTTTTTCGTTGTGTTTAATCTCAAAAAACCTGCACACGAATCGAAATGTCGATAAATACATGTGTAGTAATCAAATTAAGATATTGCGGCTTTGTATTAGTGTTCAACAACTCTCAAAAATTATTAATATTAAAATCGTTGTATTTTATAATGTTTCGGCAGTTTTGAATTGCGTTCAATACCACAGGAAATAATTAAGACTATAGGTGTTGACGAGTTAAAAAGTTAAAACTTAAACTAATTTTAACTTTTGACTGCTGGTCAAAAATTAACTCATTTTTTCTTTAATCAAACTCAACCGTAGGCAACTCAATTTTAAATCGCTTCATTTGAGTCCATTTAGATTGAATTTCCTTTGTCGGAAACGAGACAAACAGTCGTAGTAATATAAAAACAAATTTAAACAACGTGTCGATTTTTCTTTTTGCTCATCAAAATTCAAATGACTCCACTCTAGTTGACTTTTGGCGTATTGAGTCGACCGATCTGCATCTGTAAATTTGAAACTCTTCCCATATTTCAAACAATTTGGTTGAAAATCGAAGTTAAAAACAAGCGTAATCTCATTACGTAGTAGAGAATGATATTATATTGTTATTCGTCAAACTCAAGTCTCCTCCGGTCGATTTTATTTGACTTACGGCAGTCTTTTGCCGAGGAATGAGCTGTGCACAGTGTCAAATCCGAACGACGTTTTCGAGTATTTTTCTAGACGCGCTACACGTCTTAGATATTATACAGCTAAACATAACAATAGTTTTCGCGTTTATTTACGAAGAGAAACGTGGTTTTTCTTCAAAATTATATTTTTCAATTTACACCGTTAATGTTTGCAGTAGTAGTAGTAGAATTAATGATTTAAGTCCTGACACACGTAATGGCGTAAAAGCGGTTCACTGTATATTTCGTTCATCGCGGTTCCATGGACATTTTCAAAAATTAGCCGATCAAAATAATAATTGATCACACGCTCCGGGTTATTATTGTACAATCGTTTATTGTTATTTTTTTTTCTCTCAGAAACGGTTTATCGTAATCGTTTCTGTGTAATACACGTCGTAACAGTATCGTAGCTGCAGAACGTAAAGGATTCGTATAAATTATAACAATAATGGGACCGGCGATTTAAGAGGGTATAACTTACGTGTATGTCACATACGTAAATCAATATTTTGAATGTGAAAACATTAATGGTTTCTATGGGAAACACACACATACACGATAATGACAATATAAGTTATAACACGAGATTAATTTGACACTTTTTTATTGCGTTTTAGCAGTACAATGTAATATTACGACGCTGACAATCTTGTTAAACGATACTTTTAAAGTACTTTTACATCCGGCAGAGACTAAAATATTCATTTTTTCGCATTACACGCTTAATATTGAAACAATAATTTTTCTACGGTAGTCTTCGCCTTCCCCGGTCACTTCGATCCGTTCAAATATTTATAAAATGAATCAATCGCGGTACGTCTTTTTCGAGATTTAAAAAAAAAAAAAAATCGTTTTCCGTGATGAGCCGAAAAGGCGCGTGTTCTAAAAATGCTTCAATCTTCACAAAAATGGTGCCAACAATTAAAAATTACGCGTGAAACGAAACTTTTTTTTGGAAATTTTGATTAGTTTTTTTGGTTCTGTCAAAACGTTTTGTAGAAACAAAGTAAAATTTGAAAACCGTTAATAATTCGTTTTGTTTGGTTACAATATGAATCCTGTAAAAATGTTTCAAGTTAAACGTTTCAAACTGTATTTCGACAGTATTAAAAATTTACAATAAATTATAATAACAGATCAAAACAATTTTTACGATTTTACCCCTATTTCGACTAGGTACCTAAAAAAAATGTACGACCTACGAATTTTTTGTGCGGTTAATTGAATTCAATGTCAAATTAGATTATTGACAAGCGAATAGTTTTATTATTTTTCGCAATAAGTTATCAAACTGTTTGAATAAAATAAGAAAACAATACTTCATCATCGTTGGCGTGTGGCCATTAAGTACACACTTTTTCATTACGTCATACACGTTTTACTTTTCGTATTATACTGTGTGTTTGGTACCTACTACACACGATTTCAGTCCCTGTTATATGAATACAAGTAAGTTTTTTAAATAACAGAGGAAAACAATTCAAACGCACGTATTCAAGTACCCACTGTAAAAATCATTATGTTCGAATACGAAAACAAACGATTTAAAAGCGTATGTTGAAGAACGTATACAAACACTTTTTAAATGAATTATAAATTTACTATCGAAATGTTATTTTTATGATAATACCCGATATTACACAGTAACCAAATGGACAAACGTGTTTACTCTAATAACCGAAAATTGTAATAACTGTATACCATCTCTATTCGGCAATGTGCAAATAGACATGTAATGTTTGAGTGTGTACAGATAAAACATTTTCTAGGTGTGTAAAAACGAACCGCTGATCTCGCAAAACTCGAAAAACGGCTAGGTACCTAACGGTTTAAATGATTATTTTTTTTATTTCATTTGTTCGGACGAGGTTTTTGGTGAAGAATATTTTTGGAATTCCGCCCTGGACGGTTGTCTCGAACACGAATTTCGACCTTAAAATACGAAAATTCGACGGTTTTTCGTTTACTATTTACTCCAGTCGCTTACGCGATGTTAAATTTTAGTTGGTCGGGAAAACGACTTACAGATAACCATTTTGACGTACACGTCGAAGCGGTAACGTCGGATATATATGTTCCCCCTAAAATAAACGTGTAAAATACGTCGTAGAGTTTAAAAATAATGACGACTTGTAGATAGGAGGGGCCCTTTTCCTGCACGCGTTTTGAAGGGCAAAATAGAGGGTCCCTGCAGCATAGTCTCACACATTCAACACTTGGAAGTAGTTCCGGCGTCTCTCGTACGTTATGAAAGCCATTAAAAGTAGTAATTACACACCGTATTGTGTACAACAGAGTATTGAACAGATCGCGTTCGTTAGTAGTAGGCAGAAATGAAATTCCGTTGGTGTAATTTAAATAAAACGTACGCATAATAAGACAGAACTGGAATTTAAAATCTTAATACGCCCAAAGAATTGGTTTAAACCGCAAAACAAGTATACACCGACGTTGAAACGTCTCGGAAGAACGACCTAAACACAAAACACGCTCTTATTTTTACACCGACTTTAATTTACGGGTTCGTATTATAATAGGACCGAAGAAAGCTCGTCATTTTATATTGATATTATCGCAGTCTAAAAACGACGAATGAACGCAGCCATTCCGTTTCAGAACAGATCAGCGTTAAATTTCGAATTTTAAAACTGTTTGTTTTTTCGGCTGTCGAATAAATACTACGCTGATGTTGTAAATTATATAGTACACAATAACAGTGGACGACGCTCGAACAAAGACTCGTCGAATAAAATGGTATTTTCAATAAGGTCCGTTCGTTCAAACAAAAAACAAGTCCTCAAGAACTCTACACGTAAATAACTACTATCTTAAATCCTCTCGGTTGTGTGATCGTCGAGTCCAAATTCGGTGGCATAACTCGTCCCCCGTCCCTGTCCGTACGTTGCCGGACACGCCGCTCAAATTTCTCGACATCGTCGACGTTCTTAGTTAAACGTTTTGCTTTTTCGGTCGCGACTTCATAACAACATACGGTCCGGGTTCGCTAGTTCTCGCCGGGCTATGAAAATGCTGGAATGACCTCGCGCCCTGCGCGTACAAAAGCTGGACAAAAGTGTGTAAGGGTGCAGCAAAAGGCGCGGGACGGTCGGGAGGGAAGCGATAAAAGAACCGAAATCGGCCGTCATTGGACACGACGCCGGTGTAACACAACCTCGTGTCCACAGGCTAGACTGTGCGAGATCAACGAAACGCTGTCCACGGTGACGGTGGCGCGCGCGGCTCTCGAGGACGAGGTGTTCAAGGCGACCGGGTGCGTCGATCCCGGCGCGTCGCGGCCGCCGGACGGCGACGACTGCTGGACGCCGAGGCCCGAGCCGCACCCTTCGTACCCGTGTCCCGAGACGGACGCCGCGGCCGACGACGAGGAGGACGCCTTGTCCGCGGTGTACGGCCAGCTGGTGAACGATCTGGAACGGGTGACGGCCGCGTACGTCGTCAGCACGGCCGCGCAGGCCGACCGCGACGTCCCGGACGGTTCCGACGGCCCGGAAGACGGCGACGACGACGACGACGACCGGGAAGACGACCCGGAAAACGACCGGGAAGACGACGGCGGTCCGGCCGAATCACGGGGGTCTTCGGCCGTTAGGTCTTCGTGAATTTTTGTTTGTTTTTGTTCAGCGTTGTTCGCTTTACGCGCGCGATTATACGGTAGAAGTTGGAAGCGGAAGTTGGAATCGACGGTTTTAAAACTATGGACTGCGAAAAAAGTCGTAAATATTGTTGTAGACGTATCGCGGAGAGAAGCGTGCGGATATCATCCAGACTGGACGGGGCAACTCTTTTACAGCCCGTTAAAAGTCGATTTCTCTGATTGAAACGACAAAATCTATTCGAAACAAAGAAAGATATTTCTCGATTCACATGATCGTTTGTCTACAGTGTGAATAGCGATTCCTCCTTTGCAAAAATATTTTTTTAAAAATAAATTTCGAACCGTTACAGAGTAACATTTAAAGGTAACAAGTTAAATAAAAAAAAAAAGTAACGTATTAAAAGTCAACAACATATTTAGCGCCCCGAATTTCGCCTATAAGAACCGGGTGAGTATTTGTTGTTTTTTTTTTTTTTTTTAGACTAAACTCGTCGTTTAAGTGCCTATTTGTATTTTATACTTTAGTATTACCACACGAGTAAAATAAAAATAATGATCGACTATCAACAGCTGACCACCCGAATAGTTTAAAACGTTCAAACACAATTTTCAATCGCTAGAACAGTTACATAGAAAATTACCTAGCTAGAAATGTTTTTTCCGTCTGCCGCGTTCAAACAACTTGCTTGAATATAACGGTAAGTGTATGTTCGGTTTTAGGGAAATAAACCCCAAAAATTCATTATTTGTAAGACAGCGCACAATTTTGACCAAGGCATCGATTTTCCAATTAATAACATTAACTTAAATTGTTCAAGTAAAACGATAGTATTACCAAGTAACCTAGAGTTGAAATTGAACAATTATTTTTAGTCGATCAGTTCAGCTAGTAAAAAAAACTAACTAAACCATTAAAATTAAATTTTTTTAAATAATACAAAAATTAATGTTTTATGTGTACACGTGATATTTTTTTTTTTTTTTGTCTCCGAATGCAGAAATTAAATCTAAACTCGTCGAAACGCAACTGTTCAAAAATAATTTTAAGTTAATTAAACAACAAATAAAGAGACTCGGGGGCTTACTTCGAAATTTAAAAAAAAAAAATTCGTCATCTATTTAAAATTAGAGACATTATTAGTTTGCAAAAACCGGTTGAGTGGGATCTTTTTCGGGATCTCAAATAATATGGTGTGTTCGCAACTGGTCGCAAAATAGTATGTAAAATTTTATTGAGACCCAAAATAAGATCGTCTCACGGCAGACGATTGGAGTTTTTAAACGAAATACAATCAAGCTGAAACTACAAGTTAGTCCGTTAAAATTATTATAAGAAAAATGATACGTTTAAAATTTGTCAACTAACGGGCAGTCTTTATTTCGACTAGGCACTAAACCGGATTAACAGCCGTCAATCGTCTTTAAAATCCGTCATTTATTCGGTTTACTTTTAATCCGTCTTAGTCTCTACACTCCGATGGAAAGTATACGTACCTATCAGTGCTTGGAAAGCAATTTCTAAAAAGGAATTAGTTCTTGTTCGCGCTCTTTTTAACTTAAAAAAAACGAACTCTAACAAAAGAACATATTTTTATACGTTTCTCAGAAAAAAAAACGTCTTGTGATCAATTTTAATACATTATTCTAGATTAAAAAAAAAAATAACTATCATAGAGAATCTCTGATGTTTCAAAAATACGATGTCCTTAATAGAGGACATAGTTATTAAGATAGGCTTGTACAAATTTATGACTAATATTTACTAAAGTTAGTGTTACTAAAGTTTAGTTTGGATTACTGTTAGTCGTTTACTTACTGTGTGTAACTATTATATTAAGTTGAATATAAAAGACCTCTATCTATATGAAAAAATAAATTAAAATTTCCAACTAAAAATATTTATCTACTAAAATGAAATTATTTATTATTTTCATTTAAAATTTTACTCTGGTAACTAATTTCAATCTGTGCCACTACCTCCGCGACTGATAATAATACCCAATAAATGACGTTAGAAAATAATTCTAGACAGAAATCGAAAAATGTATTAACCAAATACAAAAAATTATTAAATTATTTAAATCGGCAAACATAAAAAATCGATCGAAAAAAATTGTTTTCTCAAAAAAAATGAACGGCATCAAAGGAACTCGTTCATTTGAACCCTTTCATTCTAAGCACCTATACTATCTAAAAGTTTCTGCTCTCAAAAGCAAAATTACTATTTACGTATTCACATAAAACAAAACTAGGAAAACTGTCTCGACTGAAAATTAGACGTGCACAATACGCTTCGTAGGCGGTATATCTATTCGTAGGTATATCTGCATAACAAAATTAGAAATAATTTGTTCAGCCCTGACCCCGAAAAACGTTGTATGTTTTATTTAATTCGATACCTGTTAGTCAGCTAACGTGAAATAAGTCACGTAATACGATCACGCGATTCAAAAAAAAAAAATATGGCATAGGTAATAATAGTATTTATACATTAAAAAATTTGTAAAATATGTTTTAATGTCTATTATTGTTTGTGTGTTCCTGATTCGGTCTCACGCGTACAAGACGATTTTTTTTATCGGATTTCCTTCAGAAACAATAACGTATAAAACTGCATTTATATTCGTCGTTTTATTTTACTTCTGAAATTTAATAACAACAGTAAGACTTGAACTTCACTGAACTGTGCCGCAACGAGTATTAAATTGAACTGTCAGTTGCACTCGACAAAAGCAAGGCTAAAAGATAATATTGTGTATTGTGTAAAAGAAAATTATTCAGGTCCATGTACGGGTACAAATAGTGTTTAAGATTTGGAGGGACTATTTAATAAGGAATTTATAGAAGTATATGGCCGAAAAACTCACTCCGCTCGATATAAAGTGCCTAAATTAATTTAATCTGATTACAATATAAACAAAAAATACAATTGCATAATGTGCAACAACAACAACAACGACGACGAATAATTGTTTAAATCAATTGACAATCATCATAAACTACTGTACTTGCTAAAAAAACCGGAATCAGTCGCACGGGTAGTTCGACGGAGTAGCGACTACGCTTTGGGTGGGTCACTGGTTTGGAAATTATTGATTCAAACGTACTATTTAATAACTTAAAGCAATGATAGTATGTTGGCCCCTATTTAGGATTTGAAAAATCCCTTTTTAATGCTTAAATTCCACAGAGGAACCTCTGTGGATCTAACAATAAGAAATCAATCGAAAAAAGGCCTAGTTAGGCCGTGTAAAATTATCGGTTAAATCGAGACATAAGAAATACAAATATTAGTCAAATGAACAACTATAAAATGTATTACCATGTAAACATAGCAACTATATATATATAAACAAACGGAAATAATCAAATTTTCGATGAAATTCGTGTTTGAGATAACCCTTAGGGGTTGAAATTCAGAAAATATACTTTCCTAGCGAACGCCTACGTCGAATTAGCCATCTGTGTGCCGACTTTTAGACCGTCCAGCTTGTTTGAGCAGTAGGTAGGTACGTATCGTTGATAAGTCGGTCACTTATTTGCCTTCTTTGTACACAGAAAGTGTAACAGCTTAAAAGTATAATAACAGTCCGTGGAAAACCGTAAGTCAACTTTAGAAAACCACGCAATGTGATCGTCCGAAGTTCTTAATTTTAATTTTGGCCGTTAACCGAGCTC
This sequence comes from Hormaphis cornu, assembly GCA_017140985.1. Classification (NCBI taxonomy): domain Eukaryota; kingdom Metazoa; phylum Arthropoda; class Insecta; order Hemiptera; family Hormaphididae; genus Hormaphis; species Hormaphis cornu. The sequence goes on along the minus strand of CM029361.1, from coordinate 28,560,331 downwards.
GACATTACACGGCCTTTACACCACAGCTACATCATGGCAGATTGGAAAACGCCGACGCAAGTGCAATTAGCGCTTGAAACGATGTGGATGAAATTGGAACGAACTTCTACGCCGTTTACTAAGGTCATGCACAAGTATACGTAAATTCGTTTTTTAAATTTTATTGAAAATATTTGCTTATTTTACAAAGTTTGCCGTTCACGCTCTGTATTATAGGAGATAAAAGATGCCGAGCTGATAAATTATTACGGCAGAAGGCGGGACGTCGCAAAGACCCTTCAATACGACTTGTATTTCAACGCGAGTCAATTTTACGACCAGAGAATAAAAAAAGATTCCGTGAAAAGCCAAAAAAAAATACACGACAGCATTTACGACGAAGTGTGTACGCGAGCGACGTTATACGCGTCGTGAGCATTTATGTTTTGTCGCTTGAGAAGTTGCATACCGCCTTTTTCGGTTTTATCATCTTGACAGGAGAGCAAAAAAAAAAAAAAAAAAATCTCCCCCGTTTTCATCCAGACAATAGGCCTTTTTATGAGTTTTTTTCATTTAAAATGAAAATCAGGTACCTGTTAGTTCATACAAACTTAAAAATAACTAAAAAAAAATATTAATTTGGGGAAAATGGTCAAGGCTGCAGGTGGGTATATTGTGCTAATATTAATTCTAAATACCAATTACTAATACTTACTATATCAATAATTCGTTGATAAAAAATTTGAAACCAATGCCAACAGGTTATCTATCCATCTAATCCAACCTTTAAAATAATTTACTATCGCAACGTAACATATTTTTAACAATCTTAATAAACTTTAATCTATGTCTATTTTTTAGATTCTGAGCGACGAGCGAGGAATGTATCGTTTTTACAATGATATTTTTTTTTCTGTCCACAAATTTTCGTATAGAAGGAATACTCAGATTTTCAAAGTCAGTAACTTTTTTAGCTGGTCTATGGACTCCGGTGGTACTATAGTCCCAGATTTTTTTAAAATTTTGCTTACTTTTTACAGTTTTACCCAAAAAACCAAAACAAAATCGAGAAGTTTACGGCAAACAATTTGAAATTCGCAAGTTTGTAATGACGTTTTTGGGTAAAAAGAGTGCTCCAATTGACACGTTGAAAAAAGTTGGGATTTCGGTTTTAAATTTTATTTTATTTCAAGCATTTTTTTTATATTTTCAGAATTATGTACTGAAAATAATAAATCATAGGAATAATTACGAGATCTTTTTTATACTTTTTCATCCAGGATTCATTAGGTTAGATAACTCGCTCAGAATCATTTTTTTCCCGATTGTAAGATTTATTGCTGCTTTCGGATATTCAATAATATGGATAAACCGCAACTTTGAAACCAACGACCCATTCAAAAATTTTGTGAACACGGGAACGTTCATCCGTCGTTTCGGGCAGTAGAAGGAGCGATCGCCTTTAGGCGCTTTACAAAAAGTTAGGCAATTCGTTTTGAATCTTAGTTTACACAAAACTTTTTTGTAAATTTTGCATATTTTGTATTTTATGACGCAGTCAAACCGATCGATTTTCTGTGATATTTTACATAATAAAGTACATCGGTAGCTGAACTTGATCAATATAATATGTGAGATGGGTGGTGCTGTTTCTCAAGCAACGTTTTGGAAATTAATTGATTAAAAAACAAAATGAAAAATGTTTGACTCTATAGGAAATGCAACGTACCGTGCCTTTAATGTCATCTCACCAGTGCGGTCATCGGTTAAGTGATCTAGAAGGGCGATCGTTGTACAATTACAAGAGAGTGGTGTACAAAGATGACTACAGACGTTCTGGGTTACCTTTGGACCAAAATGTCGGTCTCCCAAAAAGTACCAACGAACTTTTCGCTGATTGAAAGTGATTATATTATCATTAAATAAATGATTGGCTGACCTAAATATATAATTCTTTTATACATTTGCATGATTTATACGATAATGTTGTATAGCTTCAAATCAATTAAAAAATTAAGAATCCATTATTTATTCCGGCGTGGATTCAGAACGCTTACTCGGGGGGAGAGGCCATCATGTCATAGCACTAAAAAATTTCGAAAATCGCCTTTGATTGTACCGTACTTGAAGCTTTTTTTGAAATTTCGTTTTGTCATGGCCCAAAAATCAAAAAATGTTTTGTCCGTTTTTGGAAAACGGCTTGAAATTTTGACATTTGCAAACTCTAATCACTTTTACGGGTAGCAGATGGCTCCGATTTTGACGTTGTGTACCACAAAAAAGTTTAAATTTTGGTTTTTAAATATATTTTATTTGGACATTTGTTTTGATATTTTGATTACATTTAGAGTTAGGTATCTGCCAAAAGCGCCTTATAAAACATAACACGGGAAACGTAGTGTTGCACAAAAAAAAAAGAAAGGAAATAGGTTTGAGGTCGTTGAGAAATTGTCTGGCGTAGCGGTAGCGATTACCTAAAAGAATCGTATTTTAGGTAGTATAGGCAGTTTTATTTAGCCGATATTTTTTGTTGAATTTGGATTTTAACCGGACGTATAGATAACATTTTGGAATGCGATGATTCACCTATCGATGTTTTCAGATATTAAATAAAAAGATTGAACCACAATTTCCGAAACATTGGCTTACCCAAAGCAGTGACCCACTCTAAAGCGTAATCGTTACGGGAAACAATTTCTCACGGGACCTAAAATCTACTTTCTTTCATTCTATTTTTCCTTTTTTTTTTTTTTCGTTGAGATTTGGGGGGATCACGGTCCCCATTGCACCTCCCTAGTTTCCGCGCCTGTATAAATTTGATGCGAAAATGACGTACACAATTTTTCTACATTATAAATTGTTATTTTTTAGATTTATATTGTATAATATGTACACATCATTGTTCATTATTTGTACTTTGAGTTTATAATTTTTTATTATTATTTAGTTTATTAGTTTTTCATTATTTGTATCCTATATTCTGGTTATTGGGTAAACACAATCTACTGAGAACTCAATATTCCTGGTAAAGAGCATTTGAATTCACAACTCACCGATGAGAAATATCAAATTATTAAAAAATATATACTATAGCTCGTCACGTGTGTACAATTATTACGCGAACGAACGGACCATACCAATTATTATCAATAACGTAATCAAATAAAGAACGTAGTTCATTAATAACTTATATAATTATTATATACGTACCTAACTAATCAATTTTTATATTCTATAATATAATCACGTGTACAGCGAAATAGTTAAAATAATCTCTTTTTATTATTTATTTTACGATATAGTTTATATCATGTTCTATGAATGGGTCATCCAGTCCAATACTAAAATTTGACCCAACACAGAAAATTGTACTTATAATATTATCATTTTTATCATGGCTCATTAATACCATATCATACGTACTCGTAGCGTTAATTGCAGCCGCTATATTTACCAATAAAAAATATATATTATAAGACTTAAAAAAAATAAAACAAAACGTGTACAAAACGTTTGCAGTCATATTCGGTTTTATTATTTCGGGTTGAAAAAAAAAGATTAAAAAAAAACCATATGTTCATAACTCGTACAATCGTACATATCGACTTAGGTCCATTTAATGTTTTTTTTTTCGTTTCAATATTTGAAAATTTTATCTCAATATTTAATTTCCGCGATAAAGTAAAAAAATCGTGTTTGCTTTGTGTAACAATGTAGTTTCATCGTAGTTGCCGAATCACAAATATGTAGTTGCTGTAAATAAATACATTTAATACAATTTGATAATAGTGTTTTTATGATGATCTAGACTCTAGACGTACAATTAATCTAAACAAAATGAACCAATATTCTGTTATTTAATACTTCACATATCTATCAAATCTAGTTTTGGTTTCCTAATTAAATATGTTTTCCCTAACGGCAATATGATTTTCCCAAGAAGGTAATTGCTATTGGGAACTTAAGACCGAGCAGGGAGAACAAACTAATTTGTACCTGGACTGGTCTAGGGAGGTCTAAGTCAGGACTCAGGCACCCCTTATGTTTTCAGACCAGCCCCTGGACCAACTATTAGGAATGTATTGTTAGGCTTCTTGGAGTATATTTGTTTGTTTACCATTTAGGTATGCTTACAGCCCATATGATATGTATAGCCATGACCAAAGTAGACCAAAAAGACCATTACGGGAGTTTAACTGAAAGTTTTTGGGCTTTTAAGAAATTACTTTGTTAGCAGGCACCAAATATATTTATCTATATTGAAATCCACAATGACTCATAAACAAAAATAATAAAACTTTACTGAAGCAATAATTGAGTACAAATAATCTCACTTTTTCACAATAATTTTCCTTATAATATAATTTGATTCAAATATTTCTCATACTTTATTGTAATCAAACTTGGCTATGCTCACATACCTTACATTGCATATAACATCGATAAAGGTATCTGGGTTCATGGAATATGATTTATCGCATAATACAATTCCAAACAGAATACAAAAGCGTTACCAGTCACTAAAATGTTACGTTATTTATCGTAATATACATAAAACGTTTTTTCTTTCGTGAAAATAAATTTTTTCTGACAATTTTGTCGATAACTTTTTGATGACCGGCATAACTCTTAAGTGTTTCGTGTGAATAATAAAAAATAAAATCGCTTCTAAATGATTAATTGTTATAACGTTGAGATTGATACTGAAGAAATGTAAACATTAACTTAGTGTTCTTCAAAATTATTATCATATTAATAAATCAACAATAGGTACAAAACAACAACAAAAATAGGCGAATTTTTATAACGTATTAGTTATTATAACTTGCTAAATTTTAAATAACTGTACAATTGGATTTCATCACTTATTTTGCAATACGATTTCGATTTGAAGTATTTAAAAAGACATTATAGTACATTCATGGGGATCGATTGTTTTAATTATAACTATACAAACCGGAGCCGTGATTGTTAACAATATAGATTTGTATACAAACAGAATAGACCAAATATTTAATAAAAATTTTAAATCGATGTGTTTGTTTAACATTTAAATTGATTTTTTCTTTGTTTATTTAATTAAACAATATCACAAGACAATACTTATGAAGAATCGCAAATACGTTGTATTAGTTCAACACATACGCTAGAATGATGCGTACAAACTTTACCTAAGTTTTTATAATAGTTTACAACGAAAAAAGATCACTTTTCATTCATCGTTTCCTTAAACCAAAATAGTATCTAAAGTTAAAATCGACCTTCAGAAAATCATGGGCTATTCTCATTCGATTGTTTTGCCGCTGTTTCTTTAAACTGGTTTACAAAATTGGTTTTCGTTTGTAAATCGTTCTTCATTAGTTAGGTACCTAGGTGCTTGTTATTTAAACTTTTGCATTATGTGTGTATATACAATTGTTTACTCTGATTTAAACTCATTAAAATTCGGCATTTGGGCTCAAGTATATTATTATTGAGGTCATGGCAAACAAGACCGTATTCTTAAATTGGTAGTCGATGTGTAGACCTGCAGTTTGTAGGTACCTACTATTTAGGCTTTCGCTGTTTATAAATTCAAAATTCATTGTAAACAATTAAAAATAAATACGAGAACAGCAAGCCAGAACGAACATTTTCACTGAAACGCATACTACATAGTTTGGTATTTATGAATTAATTGAGCACAAATTATCAGTTATGAAAAATATTTTTACGATTTAATGGCACTTAAATATTTTTAGTCGTTCTACACTGTATAAGTAAAATTTTACAGTGAACATACCCTATATATATTTTTATGGCCTTTTAAAATCACCAAATTACTAGGGTTGTCGTACTTGGTGTGACTTTATTAAAAGCTTTATTCGCGTCTCGCAAATCCAAGAGCGCCTCTTCAACTGAAAAATCGACTTCGGTAATATTTTATGGGTGGAAAAAAGAAAAAGATTTTTTAAAGCCAACTTTTAAAATTTAACGCTTACAAGCGCGTAAATAATCGAATTATTCCTTTTAAGATTAATGCGTTTTTGGTTTTTGATGTATCACGAATTTCGCAAACTCTAAAATATCATAGCATTCGCTAGGAAGTATTCGGGACTATTAATTTTATTGTTGTACGCGTTTCTTTTATGTATGTATACTGGTAACGAAAATCTTTGTGCACGTGTAAGTTGGATTAATATTTAATTATTAAATTTAATAATTTTTTTTCTTTCGACGGTTAAATTGTAATCGATGTGTGTAACGATTAACGCGCACCTATATAATATGTAAACCCATTCACTATTGGACTGTGTATAGAAGGAAGGAGATAGAAAGCGTGGTAAATTCATTCGTACGTTAGCGGTTATAACGTTTGATTGCGGTCGCTCATGTTCGCGAACGCGTAATATTACAAAGAATTGAATACCGAGAATTCGCAGATGACGATTGAAGAGTCTGGGCGGAGACAATTATACATGTCGTCTTATTATGTGCATTATTTTAATTACAGGTCTTTTGGTGTCATTTCAACGGAATACGCCGTGAAAAAATATGTTTAACATTTAAATTCGCTATTTGTACGATTAATTCGATCTCGTATATATACTTTGATGTGTCAGTTTGTATGTCGCTGTTAAAATCGCGTACTTTTGAGTTTATCAATCAATAGAGAGAAATCATCCATAATAAAAAATGATACCGTCATAACGAACAAATCGTTGCAAAACGATTGCAGTCTTTTAGAATACGTCCTGGTGAAAACCGAATTTAACAACAAACATCAGTTTTGTTAGACCGCCTACATATAGTACGTTAAACACGACTTTTTTTCGCGCTACGACTTCTCACCGACCTCAAACTTACTTCATTTCTATCTTTCCTTCCTTTTTTCGAAAAAAACGTTTCAAACGAAATATAATAATCGTCCAAAATCTCAACTTTTTTGTGCTATTTGACGCGTATAAAAATAACGCGAAAACGTGTCATCGCAAACCGCCGGAAGACGTCGCGAAACGTTTCGCCGTAAAACTCTCACGATTATTTCGTCCTTGCGGAGGGTATAACTCAAAAAGCGAAATTTCGAGAAAAACCCCCCCGGTACCGAAGTACTACTAACCGGTCCTCTTAGATGAGTTCTTACAAAATCATCGTTCATTCCGCCCGAAAAAGTGTGTATAAACGGAAAAAAAGAGAAAATTGCGTCGTCGCGGAGGAATCTTCCAGCTCTAATCCCCCAATGAGTCCGCGACGGAAACATTTTTCCAACAACGGTTTCGCGTACCAACGCCGTGGCCTATAGTCGCATAGGTGGTGCACGGCGCGTTGGACGACAACAAAGGTGTGCAACAAAACAACAACAACAATAATAATAATAATAATAATAATAACAATAATAATAATAATAATAATAATGCCGTGAACCACCCTCCCCTGGCTGGCGCGAGCCGCTCGCAGCAGCAGCAGCAGCTGTTGCCGCCGCCGCCGCCAACCTTGGCCCGGTGCGAAGACGCGGCCGCGACGGTGCCCCTCCCCTCTCCCACCCGCGTGCGCGCGCGTTCCCCCACGCTGCGACGCCGCCCGGCCGGCGACAACGCGTCCGTCCCCTTCCACGGCGGGGCAGCTGGCAGCGGCGGCGGCGGACGGACGACACCGTCGAGAACGTGGACCGGGAATCATTCGGTCGCGCTCGTCCGTTCCGTTTGCTCGTCCGCTCGCCTGTCTTTTTGCTCCGCGAACTCTTCGGGTTTTTTTTTTTCTTGCTCTCTCTCGTAACATCATGCTTCCCGTGGACATGATGAACGACCCGATGCCGGTCATGGAGGACATTAGGTCCAGGCTGAGGAAGAGGGGCGCGGACTATGAGACCGTGGAGCGCCGCAGGCTGATCTCGAAGAAGCTGAACGACAAGCGCATGAAACGGCAGTTGAAAAAGCGTACGGAGAAGTGGCTCAAGGAGATGAAAGAGGAGGAGAAGGCGGCGATGAAAACTGGGCGTCCCGCGGCCGAGCCGATGGAGCAGCAGCAGCAGCAGCAGCAACCGGTGCAGGAACTCGAGCAACAGACGCCGCAGCAGTCCGAGCAGCAGTCCGAGAACGAGCAGCAGTCCGAGAACGGGCAGCAGTCCGAGAACGAGCAGCAGCGACCCGGGCAATCGCAGCAGCAGCAGCAGCAGCAGGTACCTTTGGGACAAAGAGTGCATACAACGCAACAGCTCATCGAGAAAAGGCTAGAATTACCGCGCTGGCTGGTCAATCTCGTGGACAAGCACGACACGGAAAGTTTTTTTTCAATCGCGTCAGTGTCGCACGTGATCAAGACCTTGAGCGATCTCTCGACGGCGGTGGGCGGAAGAAACAAACTGACGGACTGTATTTTCAATTTCTTATACATCAGGCAAGTAGTATACCTATATATATAGTACTTACTTATTGAGTTATATGGATAGTGTACACATTGGTGAAACTTGGGGGGCTTCGGGGGCTTTGCCCACCTAAATGATTACTACCGCGTAGTGTCGCACCGTTGAATTTTTCTTTACCGCGGGAACGTGGGTAACAATCAAACGTGATGATTAGTGGCGGGGATCGTTTTTTTTTTGTCCACTTTTTATTTTAATTTTTACCAGCGCTCCGTCCAAAAGTGGATGAGATGAACACAAACCGTGAAAATAACTCGTTTTGTTTTTTAAAAATCTTGTTTATGTTTAATTCATCCGCCGCTAATTGTGATTTATGCTGAACTTTGTCTGCTTTATCCGTGTTAAGTTGTTACGTTTGATTTTGCCCTGGAAGGATTTTATTCCTTTGGACGAGACCGCTAGTCAACACCGGGGGGAGATACGCATTAAACAGATTTGCAAACGCGGATAAAATGTAGAAAAATACCATATTACCCCAATAAACTGTTGTAGTAATAAATAATGTATTGTTTGTATGTCTTGTTTTCAAATACGTATACTGGGTATACTTGTGAATATGTTTTTAAAGGCCTAGATTTTGAGCCTAGTCGCGCCAATCCATTTACAAAACAACGCTAAGCGTGGACGGTCTTGAGAAAAAATGAGGCCAGCAGCACTAGATTTACAAAATAGTTTCAGATTCTGAATTTTCAACTCACAATACCTATTGTTTTCGCTGTAAATGATAGCATTTTTTCGATTTCAGTTCTGTCGGATAGCATCGTGATTATAAACTGTACTAACCCATTTGGCTTTTAATACGAATATTAAATCGGCATGTTTTACAGGGGAAGACACCGCCATTTTTATCTTATACACCGAAATCGGTGTCAATTACCGATATAATATTGTAAACGCAATAACCTTTACAGTTTAATTATGTGGTTATATTTAGATTGTTTTTTTTTTTTATATAAACTTTTGTCATGACCCTAAAGTTAGCAAAAGTGTTGTATGAAACTTAACACATAGTTGACAAAGTACAACTAACATTTCACACAAATTTTAATCGATTTTTACTAATTTAGGCTGTATAACAATGTGATGATTTGGAACCTTGGCGTTTATGAATTTGTAAATTGTTACACATTCATTGAACTGTTAAATTTAAGTAAAATTATAAGCTTCTCTAAACATGGACAATTTTTATATCCAGCAAAAAATTACCAGCCCCCCAAACTTGAATATTATTTACGCGGGCTTATTGTGGTCTTACAAAATAACCAGTTTCAACCATATTTTATTTTTTGCACCCGCGGTTCTCCTATACTCACCAAAATTATTGAAATTATTTTGTAATTACACTTACACAGTGAAGACATTCTCGATTAATACCTACTGCGGTCTGTACAAAAATTGAAGTATTGTTTTATACGAACATTTCAAACGCGACATGAAATCTTTAAATATTTAACGGTTCTGTTGAGGTCATATTTACTTTTTCAAAATTAAGTTTGATTTGGTTTTCGGTATCAAAAATTTTGGAAATGTGTGTCTCATACAAAATACTTTCATGTGTCAAATCAAATTATACAAAAAATCGGTTTCCGGTTTATCTTTTTTTTTAATTCAAAATTCCAAAATTGTTTTCTAGAGTCTTCTATTCCATAGTCCCCGGCCGCATGGGCCCACTTAAAATAACGAATCAAATAATAAACTGTTGTTCACCGTGCATAATTATTCCGATACAATATTTGCACGTTTAAATTGGGATTTTCGTCAAATTATTCGTTTTAAATGCTCGTATTACAATATGTCGTATGTTCGATTACCCTACCTTCGGCTAATTTCTTTAATAGGACTTATGCGCACATTAATAATTAGACTTGCACATCGAAGCGTACAAAAAAATTGTGTAACACAGCGAAACACAGCTTCGTGAGTGAAGACGAAAAGTATTAACAGTTTTTGTTCAACAGTTTTTTGTAAAACACTGATAAAATTTCTAATAACGCGCTTTCTCGAAAGTCTACTTTTACTACTAAACAAATGTCTAAAACCTGTGTATATCTTAATCTATACCGGTAAGTAATCCCAAATTTGTAGAAAGGTTACAAAATAACACGATACAAGTCATTCATGCAACGACGGTCAGGAAATGTAACTCTCGTTAATAATATTTTATCTTTTACGTCTGTTGGAATACCGACAGAATTATGTCCATTTTTTGTTGAGTATCGCGCACGATTTTCCGATGTAGATTTATAGATTCCGTGTCAATGAAACGTGTTACCGTACGATTTAATAACGGTTTGTCAAGTGTCTACCCGACAGCGATTTCGAAAATGTTTATGAATCGTTTGTAATATTTTCCATGTACACACGTTCTCACCGACAAATGTGTAATAAATATTATTTGGTGGGTAAGTACTGTTTATAATTCTAGCGAAACGTCGATGACCGGTTTGGAAGAAAGCCGGCGGCAGATACACCGCGTACGGCGACATTAGACTTTCGTTTCCAGTTAGTATATACCGTTCCGACTATAATATCATTACGGTCGTGATAATTAGCTACGGTCAATTTATTTTTGAATTTTCGTTTTGTAAAGTAGTTGTACGACGGCGTATGAGCAGCTGTTAACGAGTGGATGGACCACAACATAATCATGTTTGCTTATTATTTTACCGACTTACAGAGTATTTCTGATTTCTAATATACACAGTATAATATATAGTTTTCGTTCTGGAGAATGGTATCGTTTTATAAACGAACATCAAATGCACTCAACTGAATAATTCCGTTCGTAACGTCCTTGACCCCGTCGCTACGTTACGTCGTCATATTGTAATTTATCATAATAATAATAATCATCGTAGTATTCAATTTTGACACCAGCCGTCTTTAAATCGGTGTTCGGAAAAAAAATGTTTGCGTGACGTTATTAAATAAACATTTATTATTTTGGAACCTTTACTGGACCATTAAGAAGGGTGCCGAATAAGTAGGGGTAGGTAAAACATTTTATTGAAAAAAGTAGGGCGACTCGGGTAAGTCAAGAACTGCTTTACATTACGGTTATAATCCTCGATTTCGTACACAACACCAGGCTTGGCCAAGCCGTAATCGTAATGACCGGTAAATACTCCGCTAGTTTTTTTTTTTGATTTTATTTTCACGAGTTTAATGTACGACTCGAGTACTTCAAAGGAATATTACGCCCTTTAAAAAAATAATATTGTAGTATAAAATGTTACGTCTAACATTAGTTGTCAGATCGAATTCCGCCAACAATAGTCTTTCATTTTTGAACACTCGTCTTGGTTTTTAGCAACAACTTTCTAGCTTCTGTGTAATAAAAATTATGATTACACACCGCACTACACAATACGAATAAAATTAATACGATATTTTTAGAGAAAATAAAAGTATTCGATACCTACAAATACGAGAGAGACGCTAAAATTACTACTTACCCGTGACGTTTAAAGAAAAGAGCAAACATTCGTTTACGGTCCGCGAGATCAGTTTTCACGCATTTCGCGTCTTCGCCAGACCTCCAAAAGCGTCACCACCCAAACTTTTCTGACGCCAAACCAATCGATTTGCCTTTTCTTTCGCCGCAGGATAATAAGGCAGGCAAGTTTGGCGGCGGACTGATTATTCTCTCGTGGAATATATTTTATATATATATTGTTTTGCTCGCAGTACTCCATACCGGAGCCGTTGGTTGTTTGCACGATAAAACGCGTGTGTGTCGCCCCGTCGGTATGCACGTAGGTACACACGCAGTGTATGAAGAAGAACGCGCGATGCCTTCGCCCGCGAGTGTAGATGTAACGATGTTTTTGACCTCGGTCGGATCCAGTAATGTGTTTGATGCGCGTGCACGGGTGAAAACAAATTAATCGATTGCGCTGTCCGTAGTAATATGTGTGTTACAATAAATAGGTACCGGTTTCACGGAGAATCGCGGTATTTATTTTTCGGATACGTGTGGTATTCTATACGGGTCGTTTTCGCGGAGATACCGGTTTCGGGCGCAGCACCGGAAACGCCTCGTAGGCAGCAAGCAGCCACGGCGAAAAAAATAATAAAATACGCGACAGATAGCGATGCGAGTCGGAGGAATTCTCACCTCGTCGCGGCGGAATATGTGGGTTATTTGTATTACAGCTTTGGACACTTTTCCTAACCGACAAAAAAAAAAAACACCCCGTTTTGCGCTGGAAATATGGTTGTTTTTTTTCCGGACGAAATGTTCGTGACGACTTGTCGGTCCGAAGTAAACGCCGTACGACGAATTCGGATTTCACGGTTTTCATCGCGTAAAACAATCAACGCTCGTACAGAATAATCCCGTTGTACCGTGAGGATTATGGTGGCGGTTGTAAGTTTATAAGGAGTCGTCACGTAGGCAACTCGAAGTACATACGTTTTATGTTTTTTGAAACAACAAACGAACCCTTCAGATCAAACTTAAAACGTAACCAATCCGCCGTCCCAAAGTATCCAAGTCCGCCGTTTTCTAATTTTTTAATCGTATAGAATTTTAAACGTACCTATACGTATTATATGTATGTAAATAACCGTCCAAACTAGACCTAAACGACTAATAAAAACACACGAACCAACCGATTTATTATCTGTAAAAAGATTACAAATCGTCTTTCTTCTAAGTTATCGTAAGAAGCGGAATTTTAAAAAAGTTTTTAGAATAATAAAATATTGTTTTACGAAAAATCAATTCCGCAGAGGTACTTGGAGTCGAAAAAACGAAAATCTATACTTCCACCGTAACATAGAAATTTTGTTCTCGAACCTTTTTTTTCAGTATCGAAATTGAATCGCACTTTCAAAGTCAAACTCGAATGCTTTTAAACATCCCAGTCGAACACGTCTTACTCCGAATACGATTGAGCAACAATCGTTTTAAATTTTAAATATCTCCGATGGAAACACCAAATACCTATACTCCAACAAAATGATAAATGTTGACAATACTTCGCGCAAAAATCAAATCAGCATCCGTGTCTAGCGCTGTGTATTTAAATACATGTGCAGAGCGATCGAATCGCGTGGTATCTTATTCCGCATAATGTAATATATAGTATAAAAAAAAAATTATTCGAATTTTTAAATTTTCTTTTTACGCATTAAACTTGACAATATTTTCGTAACTGGGCAATGATTTTTTTAAAGGAGCGTGGCGAGGGCGGATGGCCATGCCTGTCGCTTCTAGTACCTATTTTTTTTTTTTACGCTCACTGCGGCAGATTGTCAATCGAAATTCGTTATTTACCGATGATAAACGTAAGACAAATAATTCTAATCAAGTGTTAGGATTTGTATTTTTTAGATACCTTCAAATCTGTATGGTCAGTGTTTTTTCGCTCATTACGCGTATTTTGAACATTGAGAAAGATCGCTTTTTCTCTTCTCAAAAAAATATTAAATGCAATTATAATAAACTGCGGGTTTTGATCCAGTTTCGCGAAGGGAAAAAATGCGCGAACCATCCCTTCGGGAGAAATAGGATCCAACGAGACGTTCCAAATTTGTATAAGACCTAAATCATATATTGTAGAACGTTTAAAAAAAAAAATACGAATATCAATTGAAGTAACGCTTATTGTTTAATTAGTATTATTTTATGTACACCTATCGTTTCGAAAGTAAATGACGTAGTTTTTTCGTTTCTAATAAAAAATGTATAGAACATAAAATAATTTTATACCCATACATTTTTTTGTAAACATTGTTTTTGTGTCTCTTACGTTTGTCGGCTGATTTAATGCATCGACCGAAATAATAAAAAATATCAATTGATATAATAGTGGCTACGAGCCAAATAAATTTAATATTTGTTTTATAATAATTGAAACCAAAAAAACAAAGAACGTTATATTATTGTTAATTATGTAACAAAAAGTAGAACGTTGCCAACTTCGTTTCACTAGTAACGTATGCGGCAAAACTACGCTTGTTGAGTACCTAATAGTGGCTGTGATTTCGTAAGGTGTAGGTAAATTTGAGAAAAACAAGTTTCAACATACATCGACAACATATGCCATTTTAGATAATATAACACGTGAGATTTACGATGTTTCTTTAAAAAATAATTAGTTAAATAATATAATATATATAGGTACGTTTTTCATCGGCAGTGATAATAAATCTAAAACCAGTCTTTTAATTACAATGCATATGTTTTGTTATAATTTGTTTTTTTTATAGTACAACATTTTTACTCGTATATCATCAATGATGTCGGAACTTCTTACTTTAAAATTATGTCTTACCTATTTCAATAGTGTGTTTAAAAGTTTCAGCTTGTTTCGATTATTATTTTGGATGTTATGGCTAAAAAACTAAATCGATTTGTCAAAAATACGTTTGCCGTACCTATATAATGTTTCTCCTTAGTTTCTGTAAAGTTTCGTGTCCGTAACTTTCTTGGAATTGAAAATTTCGCAAAACGTTGACTAAAATTCATCAAGAGTATAAGTTGGGCTTTCAGAAGACGTGGCGCTACGCGTGTCACTTACACAAAAAAAAACACATATTTTTGTAAAACCAAAAAAAAAAATATCGTATAAATAGTTCAGTGTCATTTGTGGTGTTTTATGGTTTATTCAGTATAATACATTATACACGTCTCTAAACTAATCTTTTTTAAACAAAATATTCTATAAAACTTATAAATCACTGGTAAGTGTGAGCAATCAAGTAGGTAACGTTTTTTACACTATGTTTTTATACAACATTACGTGACATGAGAACAACCAACTATAAATCCAAGTTATCATTAGGTACCATTATTATGCTCGTTAACGTTTTCATGTATATATTAGAAAAAAACATCAATTGTACACTTGAATATATTATGATTTTATTCAGAAAAATACGTGAGATCACTTTTTTTTTACTAAGCTCGCGTGAGTTTTCACAACTTATACCGTGAAATAAATGATAAATTTCAGTTGAATAAACCCTGCGCTGGAGTAAAAATAATACTGTTGGCGTATTTTTTTTAAGTATTCTTGTTACCTACTTATCTTGGCCCCGTACATATCGTTTGAATCAATTTTATAATTAATTTAAAAGTATCGTTCATAAACGATAAATCTATATAATGTAACTCTTAAGTGGGCGCCTCTTAAAATGATTTTAATTGCGAACATTAAAATTTACACATTTAGTGATTTAGTGTAGGTATATCTCGTTATGAATACTAAATTATACTTGAGCATTTGTGACTGTTTATATTAAAAATAAAATACCCGAATCACCAAATAATACACTATTTTAATATTATGTTACTTTAAATTTTTTAGATGCTTGAATGAACGTAACGTGACTGAAATTAATTATGATGATTTTTGCGATTGGATGAAGCAGTACGCTAAAAATGCTATATTTAAGACCGCGATTGGGTAAGTTTGAAGCTTTACTTACAGTGCATAATTGTATTGGTTTTTAGAATATGTTTTTTTCAAATTGTATTCCCTGCGAACACTATTATGGACATACTCCTCCGATCTTGACATAATGTTATATAAATACAAATAGTAACTATACTTCTGTTCAGGCATTTTAAAAATTGATTTTTATATTTTATTTAATGTTCCAAAGTATTTCTCAAAGAATTTTGAATAACTTGAAATCTCTGCACGTACGTTACTATTGTACATGGTCAAACATTTTTCGTCACTGGGTCGCACAATTTTTTTTATAGACGTTGATGTATATAAATATTACGATTAACGATTATGTTGTGAGCTTATTGTAAATCAATATACCGAAACAAAATCCTCCTCTCGACTAATAAAATACGAGTATCTACTACATCCCAATGTGAGGTTTTCATTGATTTCGACTGCCTGTACCGCACAACCTCAAAATTGAAATTTGTATCCAAACTGTATGTAGCCCAATTTAATTTTAACAAGTTTTTAGTACGAGTAATATAGCAACGCTGAATTTATAGACGAGATTTGCATTTTTTTTTTTTAAATGATTGCCAAAACTTTGGAATATTTGAATCGTTTTACAAAGTAAATTTTTCCTTCGAACTATCACGTGTGTTACAATTTACCCGTGTGTGATTTACATAATTATTAATCATACTCGCTATTTTTAATCAATCAAATTTATTCTAAATCGTCGTTTACTGTTTTTAATTTTTACCTCCACTCACTAATTAAAATCGTTTAACCCCTTTAAGGTTTCAATATTGGAAATTTGGTAAGAAATTTATTATTATTTGTTTCACGTAATATGCGTGCCAAATGTCGAAAACGTCCGACTAAAAAGAACCGTTTTCGTGTTTACACTATTCCCCCTTTTAACACAGCAGCGTTGCCGGCCGTGTGCAACTCGCATACTTGCTATTGCTATCATCAATTAAATTTATTGTAATCCGTTTTCTATTTTTACTCAATACTTTACATCATTATACTAGCCGCAGAACTTTTACCCCTTAGGGGTTAAATCTCGAAAAACACGACGGACACCCGATTTGTGGTATGCCAAGTGTCAAACAATTTTTTTTAAAAAAGAAAACCGATTTTCATGTTCACCTCCCCATTTTTATCTCATCCACCGTTCGACACGTTTTAAGCCTTAGGAGTTAGGGGATGAATTTTTTTAACGATCCTTTCTTAGCGGATGCCAATACGTTACATAACAGATGTATACCAAATGTCAGTCCGATCCGTCCAGTGGTTTGAGCTGATCAGTCAGTTGGTGAGCAAAATAATCCCAATATTGAGAGTATTGTAGAGGGTAGATTATAATATTAACGTAGGTACTCGTTACACGTATAGTGTTGATGTATGAAAGTTAATATTCGATAATGTTAGGCAACTGTTATCTGAAATGTTTACCCCAACAAATTATTCGATAAATCAGTCGTTCATTTTTTGCAAAATATTAATTTTGCGATATATTGTCGAATGGGAGATTTAATTTTTAAGCTCTTACGAACAAAAAAAAGTTTTACTCAATGCTCATTCAGCGGATATAGATATAAACAACTACCTAATCATTTATTTAATGATTACTTTTTATGAATTTTTACATGATAATACAGTTAGTAACGTGTTTTTTTTTTTTTTTTTTATATATAGAACGTCACCTGAAATTGTAAAAAACTTATTAGCTACCGTGAAACAAAAGAGAAACCGAATCTCTAGCTTGAACCATCAAAACCTTGGGAATCCGTCACATGGTGCATAGTAAGTATAGCCGTCCAACAGCGCACTCGACGATTAAAAGGTTATTTAGTGACACATTTGAAATCTTCTTTTCAGGGGAGCCAAAAAACAATTCCAATTTATTTTAATCATTTAAATGGGTCTAAAATTTTGCGTTTATATCATTTTCAAGATAAATTTTAAACGTTTTCGATACGAACTAAAAATAATTAGTCGTACAATTATAGGGACTGTAAAAAAAGTTTGTAATTTTAATTTGTTTCGTTAGGTACTTAATTTAAGAAAGTATCTCACTCAGTTACTGAAATCAAGTTTTCTGCTCAGCTTTGCGCTTACTGTATACGTACGGGTATAACAGAAAGCCGTTTAATCGTCAAACAATGTACATGTATTTAAATCTATAAAATGTATTTTGTCGTTTCAGAGATATGGGGCATCAATGAAAATTGGAAAACTGGCAAAATTTTTTTTTTTTTTTTATTATCATTATCATTACAATAGCATACATTATAATTTACATAATACATAATATAAGAAAAAAAAATCCATAATAATTTTTTCACCAACTATTTTCATATTATAAACAGTTTTAAACAATGTTATCCATAAAAAAATACCTACATACTTGCTCATAATTCACCAGATACTTTTCAATTATTATTTTATATCATATATTTAAATCAATAGTACGACAATATTTTTAGTTTAGTTAAATTTTCCTTATGGAACAAAGGAATAACAAAGGGATAATTTTTCTTATATTATAACAAAATATCTGTGTTCATTATTATGTAGCCGTTAAGAATAGTGCATGAATACAAAACAAATATTTTATAATTTACTGCTAATTTTGTGCACTTTAAGTGTTTTTACTTTAATAATAACAATGAAACTGCAGTTTCACAATTATCATTTTAAATATCGTTTATCATTTTTATGTTTAGTTTCAGATTGATTTTGGCATCAATGCAAAAGCGACCTTTAAAATATTCATTTTAAAAAATTACTCTTTTTTTTTTTATCTTTAAACAGACAGTTTTCATTTTTTATAACAAATAATATAGTATCCTTTTGTAATTTTCATTAATATCTGGTATTTAAACGATGGTTTTGAACTGCATTTAAAAAAAAAAAATTTTTTTTTTTTTTTGCTTATATTCATATCTAAATATTTTAATATTCAGTGTAAGTTGTAATCGTATTATTCACTTAATGAATATCTTTTTATTTATATAGAACGGCCATGAAGTGTAAATTAATCGTTACACTTTATGAGTATGTCATATAATTTTAGTACAATAATTAATTTTTGTAATAGTTCTTTTCAATACCTATGACGCTATTGCGTTACAAAATATGTTTACAAATTTATATTTAAACTGGATGTTTGATGGTTTTTTAATTACAATAAAAAAAATTTTTAGTAGCATATTGAACTATGCCAAGCCATTTTTAATCAACTACCTATTACCTGTCTGTATACTTATTAGTTATAAGTACTTATAAGAATCCTCCATACACAATGGATCAGACTCGCCCAATTTTTTTTTTCAAATGATGCACGTGTGACGAACATTTTGTTGGTTACGAGTATAGGGTAAAAAATTGGTTCTTATGTGACTAATCAAACCTTTTTTAGCTCTAAACAGTAAAAAAAAACCGTTTCAATTTAAAGGGACATTTATGTTTATCCTAAACAACTTGAATAGTATAAAATCAAAATTGTAACGGTTGCATTTCTTGTAGTAGGTATGTATTCCAAACGATGTATTTGTAAGCCTTATGATTTTTTGTGAAAATATTTAAGTTTATAAGAGAGTTATTAACAAAAGATTGACTTAACTATATTCTTAATTATGTTTATTTAAAAAAAAAAAAAAAAATACAAATTAACAACATAAATCAATTTATTAATATCATCAACAATACTTTTCGTTGTTAATTTATGGTTGTTACCATTGGTACTTACTTTTCACAAAAACTATTTTCTAAACAATAGACGTTGCAAAGCTGAGGTTTAAATTTACCTACGCATAAGAAAATTATTAATTAATTTAATTTTAACAGCGTAAATGTTGATAAAACAATTTTGACAATAATTGTATTTAGTAATCAATTTCCACCATTTTTAATAATAATTATACGTCCAGAATATTTGTTAATTTACTGACTTTTTTCTTCTTCTGATCTTCTCTTAAGTGCCTTTACAACTCTGTAAGAGTTTTGGCTGCCACCGTCACTGACCTCCAACTGACTCTTTTAATACTCTGATTTTTAATTGTAATCTTCAATGATTAATGCTATTAAATTTAATATAAAATGGCAAAATACACGCGTGACCCAACCAAAACAGTGACCAAATGAAAAAATTGAGGTCCTAGTATTTTTACTTGTAATGTAAATTATGAAAATACAAAATAATTCGACCATCATATTATTATTAAAATATTTGATAAATTTAGTTTCGATCAACACATTTTTTAAGGTGTTTCATAATACAACTTTAAAATGAGTAATCTTGATTTTTGTAAATTGGTATACTTTTGTGTACTAAAAGAAAAAACAAAATTGTTAAAAAATTCATCAAAAAACAAACAAAGTATTGATGTTTTTTATATTATGTATATACAATGTGTACTTGTAACATCATGTAAAAAAATCAAAATTTGAATTACTCTATGAATATAATAAAATATGAACAAAGGTCAGTCAAACAAAAAAGCAAAAACAATGCACAATAATATACCCAAAGAATAAATTTGAATGCCTACACGCTTTATTAAAATTTCACAAAAAATTAATAGTTTTTTAACTTTCAAACGTACCTATTTGATAGTTATGGTGTGTAGACCAAATTTTTGTGACAAAAAACTAGGCAACTGTGTGTTTGTCGACTAAATGAAGTTTGTTCCAAAATCAAAATCTTTCTCGAACGAGTCTCAGCGCAACAAGTTTCACCGTTTAGTATATTATTAAAGTTATACTATATTTTCGAAATCGCCTGAGCATGACGCTCCATACTTTTTCAAAATTTAATTTAAACTAAAACAGTCGTGGTTCATTCCTACGGAAATAATAGTACTGCACGCGGTCCGCTCGCACTTGTGTAAACGTTAATAAAAATTAATTTATATGTTTGTTTTTGTCTTGACAATACGTAATAAACAATATGTTTTAACTATTCAGTGTACACAGATGTAACTAACACAAAACATTGTTTCGTACTCGAATCGTTTGATTCAACGAAACGGTTTGTATAAAATACGTATTTTTAATAGGTATGGGTGCCTACCAGTTTATACTTGACATAATAATATAATATTTGAATTCTATATGCAAAACGCATAATAGTCGTGTAAAATTGTAAATGTTAACGTAAATTCTAATGCGAAATCGTTGTGAAAACAATCGTAGTTATTGCGAACTGTTTACGTATTGTGTTGAGTTTTCAACAATAATTTTCCAGAAAGGTGTGCCGACTAAAAAAATCCAAGTACAAACAATAAGTCTGCTTATTGTTAATGTCAAAGCTAAACGTCTGTTTTCGAACAAAATGTTCTGGGTACCTAGATCTATTGGAAGTCCTAAATTCTGGATAAGTTCTGAAAAATAAAATTTCGTTAAAAATTTATCCAACAAAATTGGCAGGCGGCTGCAATAGAACGACTGTATGATGATGAGAAGAGATATATTTTACGTATACAAAATACGTTTACGTAATATTTTTATTCATAAATCTTTTTTTTTAATAATTATTGATATTTCATTGAATCATACGCCGTAAAATAACCTAACACAATAATATGCTACTTATTATAACAGACAACCAATATATGGTGCCAACTATTTACATACGAATTAAGTTGGAAGGTATATACTTCATACAATCTGTAACGAAAAATGTGCTTGTGAAGTTAGCCAGCCCAAGTTGCCCTAAAATTTCGAAAACATTCATATTTAATATAGCTATAATTAATTTGAAATTCCGTTTTCAGAATTTGCTAGTCACTTTTAAGTCCACCGCGAGCTTTTCAAGCTGCGAAGTTAGAAAATTGAGTACAAACTATCATAATATTATTTTGATATTTATTATTATTACTAGCGTATTAAGAGCATTGGATACCCAATGTTTCTAAAGAGTTATTACAACTGATTATAAAATTAACATTGTTTTTTGTGTTTAGAAGCAATAAACATACCACGCCAGTACCATTCAGATCAAACTAAAAACAAACATTTCACCACCCCAAAGTATCCACCATTTTGTTATCTTGGAGTAGGTATATATAATGTACGCACGAGCATGCACAATTAAAATTTTTGGGATACTGCGTGGACCAATATGCCAGATAGAAATTCGGGTACTTGGAACAAATCGAATTAAAATAATCACGAATTATAGAAAACAAATATATTCATAGTTTTAAAAAATTAAAAATACACATTTCTGTTTACTTTGGACTAAAAAAAATCAAGATTTCCTTTCCTACAAAACATAGATAAGTTGTTGAGATACTAAATATGTTTAAAGTACCAATATCGGATTACTAAGAGTTTCTTTGATTTTGTCTGAGTTATTGGTCTAAGGAAACTAATATGGAGTGAGAGTATTCACTATTCAACACACTTAAACAGTATAATAATACCCATTTTTTCCAAAAAGTTAACCTGCAGCTTCGGTATAAATAACAAGTGATTCTCCAACAAAACAAACCTATACGCATTAATTTTCTACTGCGTAGGACGTATTTTTCAAAAATGTTTGACCGTTTGGATTTTTTGTTGTATTTAAAAATTTTTGAGTGGATCTAGGGTTGAATAAAATTATTTTTTAAAAGTTTTTAATATTTATCCGTGTAATTTTAGCACGAGTTTTGAATGCAACTAATGATGGGCTGTAAATACTCAAAAGGTAGGAAATTTATTTTGGGTAAATACTTCCTAAGCATAGATATCTTCCCAAAAGTGGATAATTTTTTTTTTAATGTAACACTGGCCTTAATGGCAATTATTACTGTGATTGGTACAGTTCCCTACCCGAGAAGTAGTTTTGTTTTTACTTTTTATTAATGAAATAACATTGCCTACGCAATTTTTCTTCTTAAATAATTCTACATCTAATATCTTACAGATATTCATTATGGTTATAATAACGTTCCTAAAATGTAGCAGTACCCAATAATGTAAATTTTAAATTATAATTAAGGAATAAGAAAATGCTTAAATTTTGTATTTATTTATTTGTTTTTACTAATAAAATAATACGCAGAACGTTGAAATTCGTTACTAAAAAATAAACAAAAATTCTATACCTATAAGCATTTTAATTAAAATTTTTAAGTTTAATTTGAACTTATTATTTATTTTTAGATTCTGAGCGTCAGCAAGGAATGTATTGGTTTGGTATGAATTTTTTTTGTCAACAACTTTTTTGGGTAGAAGGTACGCTTAGTATAGTTTAAAGTCAGTACCTCCACTGATAGGTATATGAACTCCGGTGGTACTTCGGTTGAAGCATTTTTTTAAATTTTGCTTACTTTTTGAGTTTTACCCCAAAAACCCAAAATAATCGATGATTTACCGTCGAAAAATTTGAAACCTTCAGGTTTTTAATGACGTTTTTGAGTGAAAGTGAGTGCTCCAATTGTTACGTTGAATACTAAATAAAAGTTGGGATTTATGCTTTAAATTTTGTTTCTTTTAAGCATTTTTTAATATTTTGATAGATTTTTGAGTTATGTGCCAAAAACTACGATAGTGGCGAAAACGCCCAATCCGGCTATTTTTTGTTTTCATACTTTTATCAACTAGATTAATTTAATACGTTATAAAAGATTGAAAAATGTTTTCACTAGTTTTTTTTTAATTTTTAGTAAGTATATTATTTGTTAAATATGGTTTTTACCAGGACGTATACTAGATAACTGAGCTCGATCAGAATCGTTTTCTCGAAGGCAATAATTTATCATTGCTTTCAGTTATTAAATATTGCGTTTGAACCACAATATTCCACCCAGTGATCCACCCAAAGCGTAGTCGTTACTTCGTCAAACTACCCACGCGATCTAAATTGATCTCGGCTTTTTTTTTTTTTAATATAGAACCAAATTTAGTCTTATGTTTTTAATAATTATTACACTTAAGATCAACTTTAATGTTTAAGTTTAAGTACTTAAATTATTGTCCTCCAAATATAAAGAAATTAATTTATATAAATTAATACCCAAAATACCTGGTATTTATTTATACACCCGAAGTAAATAACCTCGGCTATATAACTAACCCATTATTTAATTACAACCGTTGAACAATCAATACATCATTTGAACTCATTATACTATAATAATATATTTTTTTAGCTATAACAATGTGATTACACAATAAAATTAGTGTTAAAACGCCATTAAGTAAAAAAATTATAAAAATATGGTAGTTGCACTCGTAAAATAAATAGATATGAAAATAAATAAATCTATTTGTCTGACACGTAGGTACCTATAGGTAATACGTTTATATTGACTTGAAATTTCAATGTATTCGTTAGTGACTACATTTCATTGTTATTGTACGTATATTATTTACTACGTATATCATCAAAATTATAAAGGCGAGTGAATAATAATTCTTATAATAACTTCTTATTCATAATGAAACTTGAATGTTTCTCACGTGCTAGTGCTACAAAGTTGATCTACTTAATAACGTTTACGAATATAACTTGTAAGTAATCATAAATCGAATTAATTTAGGTATGTATAATATAATAATACGATATTCATATACCTACGTCGTTAAGTTACAAAGACCTCACAGAGTTAGCATTATAATTATAATGTTAACGACACTGTGTAAGAATAATACTACTTAGGTAATGGTATTTTTTTACCTAAAAAGTGGTACGTAATAGACGACGTAATAGAAGAGGTAGAGAACTTTAAGTACCTAGGATCCTTTGTACAAAGGGACGGAAACTTTAAGGAACATAGGATGAAGTGCGGTTGGATGAAA
Organism: Hormaphis cornu; assembly: GCA_017140985.1. Classification (NCBI taxonomy): domain Eukaryota; kingdom Metazoa; phylum Arthropoda; class Insecta; order Hemiptera; family Hormaphididae; genus Hormaphis; species Hormaphis cornu. The sequence goes on along the minus strand of CM029361.1, from coordinate 28,535,746 downwards.
TGGAAAGAAGCGTCAGGTGTTTTATGCGAATAAAGAATGGCTAAAAGGTAAGTTTTACAGGAATGTGGTGAAACCAACTATATTGTGTGTGGAGTGTTGGGCGGTTCGCAGGAAAGTAGATTAGAGTACGAGTGCAGCGGAAATGAGAATGCTTAAATGGAAGAGTGGAGTAACAATATAGAGGATAGAATAAGAAACAAATAAGTTAGAGGTAGTAGGTATTATTGGTGTTGAATCAACAGTGGAAAAGATGAGGAAAAATAGGCTGACTAGGTTTGGACATGTGATGAGGAGAAAAGAAACTAAGGCAGTTAGACCAGTTATGAAAATTAACGTTAAAGGAAAAAGAGGTAGAGGAAGACTAAATAAGAAATGGACGGAACAGTTAAAAACGATACGAGCTTGTTAATGTGTGCGTGTAGGGGATGTAAATGATCATGATAAGTGGAAAAATAGGACGAAGGTGGCCGACCCCAAACAGTTCAGAAAAATGCAAATAAGACGAAGTAGAAGAAGATATAGGTAATAGTTTTTAATTCATGACTTTTACTTTACAAATTGTGTATGTTAGATTTGTTTATTTCCCATAGTTTACAAAAAAAAAAAAAAATTGAACTGACTTAAATACCAACAGTTAAAGGAATTTGAATTTTCCGTAAATAATTATAATCATAGTGTGTTGGTACAACATTGTTTTTAATTTCTAATTCAAGTCATAAATAAATAATCTGAACCACCGTAGACGAGTCAATACCTCTATATTCAATCAAATATTGCCACTATCTCTATAAAATTAAAAACATTCTCCGAGAAACGGAACATTTTTATTTCCCCGAGGATTTTGATGTAATATACTTTACCTATCTGCTAAAACGTATTAACTTCAGTATTCGAATTGGGGGAACTACCAGTTTGATTTTACAAAAATCTTTATTAAAATACTTGAAATTTACTTCGCCTTGTGGTCTGATATAAAAGGAAATCGGAACGTTTGCAACTATTTACTCAACAGCGTCCCATTTTTATTATTTTTTCAATTCGGATACTGATAAACTTATGGGTACATTTTGAACTTGGATTGAGACGTAAAAACTAGTTGAGTTTTTTTTTTTGTTAATCGTTTTATTGTCTGTTGATGAAATAGGTACATCGAATAACATTTCTAGTCTTCGAGTTGTATGTGATATTCGAAATGGAGAAGGCATTGTAAAATTAAGTAATTTACCATCAGCATGTACCGCGGCAGCCTCATCTTTTAACAATATAAGTAAGCGAAAAAAAATCTAACCCACTAGAACGAAAAGAATATCGCAAACTTGGTTTTCAAAACCATTATCAAAAGTGAGCAGACGTGTTTAATGTACCAGCTATGTATCTGCAATAAATAAGTTGTAAACAATTTGGATAAATTACAATAACTACTGAGCATTAACGATGTCAAAAATTGAAACTATTAAATCATTAGAAGTTAACTTAACTATAAATTTTCCGTTAAACAAATTACTTACTTTTAGTACCTAACTCTAGTTCTTAACTCAGTTCGTGGACGTAGGACCTAGGATATAGTTTTTTTAAATTATTTTTCAGGTCATTCAGAATAGCGTTTTTAAGGTTTAGTTGATACCTAATCATTATTTTTCAGTTAATTATAAACTCGTGAAATTTATACTTGGTACTTGTCGGTAATCATTTTTAACATTGTACATATGACATATATTATTGTCATTGAGATGTTGTGGTATTTATTTAAAATAAGTCAGTCAAAAATAAGTGGAAAAAACCCATTTATAGTATTTAAAGGTCC